>CACRXK020015306.1:0-12321 GCA_902702795.2 Paramuricea clavata
CTTCGACTATATGCTCGGATCATTGTAGAACAGAGGATTACGAGAGGCATTTTTTTCGTTGCCGGGGCTCGGCAAACCTAACTATCTGAAGCTAATAAATGCTGACGATGATTTGCTTTGTTTTGATAATTCAATTTGCAATTGTATTTCGGTTTTGCGGGCCAGCTAAAAATATAAATATTTTGTAATACCGAAGTAAAAGATGCAAATCTGAAGACACAAGCTTGAAAATATGACTCTAAATAGTGTTTTGGATTCCGGTTCGAATAAGACTATTGCGAAAAAGATATGTCCAAAGGGGCCGAAGTTATGGTCGGCTAAAGGTATGGCTACTTTACATTGTTCGAGACTAATTGAGTAATATAATGAATTATGATACCGCTTGACCTCTCAAAGGTCATAAATAGCTATTTGATTTGAATTTGACTAAAACTATATTTGACTAAAATTATCATTGGAAATAAGGAGATTTTGTTTCACTGAATCGAATGGTAGTAATTTTGTCTTTATAGCATGCACCGAACCGGAGATATGAACGTTGCAAAGTCATAGAACGACACGTTAGTAGGAAGCTTATTAATTAAAGATGCGCCAAATCTGAGACATGGCGCGACTAAAAAACAATCGCTAACTGATAAATGGGAGACTAGTTTTACTTTGTGTTTCTCGTATCCCTGACTTTGTTTACCAACAACAGTTTTTATCCGTGAAGTGAAACTGTGATAATAGCGGCAGTTTTTCGACACGTCCGCGTCGAAGATTTGGTAATATTAATGATACCACTAGAGACCTGACGAGCGAGATGCAGCTACAGATCAGCACTTCCAATACATCATATTAACCAGGTATAAAATTCGCTCCAGAATCATCGGACTGATTCTGTTGATTCTGTTGACATAATACTTTATAGAACTTAGAATATAAAAAGTTAAACACTTCAGCGAACAAAACATTCGAGCTGATTAAAACAGATAACTTAACAGACCATCAAGACTCGACTCCCTTGCGTGACGTCAGAATAAATGCTAGTGCCAGACTTCTGTCGCCGACGGCCATTAGCCAAAAATATTTGGATTCAAACGGCTCTAAAATTTTTTCGTTTTGATGAAATCGAAAAATTCTTTCGCTAGAACACTATACTAAATGAGTACTTTCAATAGACTGAAAAATTTTTTTTGTGTCAGGGGCACTTTAAAGTAATAATTAATCCTGCTATTAAATCACAAACATTAAGCTATATATAGACAGTCTCCGACAGCCGTTTGCCGTTCCCGCAAACGCTCTGTAAGGCACTAATAAGGTGAACGTATCACGAAATTATTTGAATAAACCACATCGCATACTGGGGGGGGGCGAATATCCTAAAGAGGGGCGATATTCCTCGGAATGTCGCCCCCCCCCCCTTTGAGAGGGGACGAATCTCCTGGGGGGGGGGCAAAAGTCCTGTGACACCGCTTACAGACAAGCAATTTTTTTTACTAAAAGTATGATGTTGAACACAAAGAAAGTCACAAAGTTTTGTTTAACAGTGTGTGTAGGTATTCTTTAAAACTATTTTTAATGAATAAAATTACAAATAAAATTAATAAGGCTTGCATGTAAAACTCTTACGGGAGCTGTAATCTTCCTTGTAAATTTGTAATCTTTCCTTGTAAGCTTCCTTGTAAATTTGTTTATTTAGTTCAGGACCATTCCGAAAATCACTTTGCGAGAAAGCGTTGATAACACAAACTTCGGACTTAGCTAATAATGGCATTAATAATTAAGGAATAGAAAACATTTTCCGTGTTTCTATAGAGTTATAGACACGCGTGGAAGTTTGGGAGAAACGAGAAATTAAGTGGGAACACGAGCACGAAGTGCGAGTGTTTCCACGCAATTTCGAGTTTCTCCCAAACGTCCACAAGTGTTTCTATAAACTCTATAGGAACAAGGAAAAAATGTTTTCTATTTCCTTTATTAAATAGCTTTTTAAAAACAATAAAAAAGATAAATTTACTGATTTTAATTACATTCATTCAAATATTAATTCTATCTTAATAATAATATATACGTTCGTTTTTAAAGAATAATTAGCATAGCCAAGTAAACAAGTATACCGCTGGTCCGCTGTCAAAACAACAGACAGCACTTAACAGGCTTTAAACTTTACTAAAGTATAAAATTCACTCAACAACGTACATGCTCGCAAGAAAGTACTGTTTTAAATAGTCAGTAAACGTTTAGACATGATTAAAAACGATTCAAAACGATAGTAAACATGATTAAAAACCGCGTCGCCAGGAAATATATTTTTAGAAAACAAAGTAAAATTAAAATACCTTAGTCTTACCTTGGCAAACAGTCAAACAGATACAATGGACGACTTGCGCTTTAGAAAAATTTTTAATCTGGGAATAACCAAGGATATTTTTGGAAAGAAGTTATCAAAATTAGAAAAACTGCAAAATTTGGTTGCGAAATGTTGTAAAATACGGAAATTATAGCCCTGCGAAGTTGAAAAATTTGTATACATTTCTATTACGTGCGGAAATTGGTAACTAATTTAGTTACCAATTCACGCACGTAATACCAAAGTATACAAATTTGCCGACTTTGAAGGGCTATATTGTCCGTATTTTACAACATTTCGCAACCAAACTTTGTAATATTACTAATTCCAAGACGCTCTTTCTAGCCGTGGTGATAGATTTCGTTGTTCTTACTTAGATTAAAATTTAGTCTAAAGCGCAAGTCGTCCATTAAAGTATGCTGTATTATAATTTGTGCTTTAGGTCTTCGCTTTCTAAGTTGCCTTTTTTGCGACGGTTCTTCGCCGTTTTCGGCGTTTTCCAACTTATTTTCAATATTAAATATTGTTTGTATTTTGTTTAAATTCCCGCTCAATCCACGCAACCTGCGTGAAAATTCCCCGTGTTTCTATCGAGTTATAGAAAAACAGTTTTTTTGAGCTTTTGACCAATCAGCGACCGTGTTTTTAAAAGGCTATTTTATAATGCTTTATGTTATGTTCAACCTCAAATCATTGTTAATTATTTTCTTCTAACGTTGTAGGTTCCTTGAATGATATTCTGGGCGTCATGAGAACGTTTTCGTACTGCTATTTTGACTACTTTGATTTTGCAGCATCGTTCATTTTGTCAGGTTTATCTTGTCTATCTGGACAATATACAGAATTAAAAGCCTATGTTTTGGTATGTTATGTAATATATCAAATACGAGAAGTAATTTATTGTTATACAGTTAGAGGCGGACCATTCGAAAAGTGACGGGGGAGGGGGGGAAAGCAAAAATAAAAATCGAGCAGAGGAAACAGGAAAAAAAATTCATGCACCAAAAAAGTTAAAAAAAATTCGTGCAGAGACTTTTCAATAGCGAAAATATAAGTTGACAGGGCCTATCAGAGGTACAGTGTAATGGTGGCCCCCAAATTTTGCAAAAAATTTTTGACCCTATTTTTATGTCCTGAAAAACTGTTTACCCCCCCCCCCCGAAAAAATATTCGAGCTAGGAATTATTTTAAAAAAAATTATCGACACAAGCAACAAATTTTGAAAAAATAATCGTACAGGTTGGAAATGTCCCCCTCCCCATCACTTTTCTAATGGTCCGTCCCTTAAGAAACACGGGAAAATGTGTTGAAAACGAGGCATATATTCACCGAGATTTTTACGATACATAGACAATAGAGGAGATTGACTGCAAACCCTAAATGAATGTTTTACGCTTTCATATACCCGTGATAGGCTCTCATCGCATGCGTGAAAAGACCGACACTGGCCTTCAATGTTTGGCTTCAAATTTCCGGTTGGATTTAGCGTTCCAGTTAATATATTCATTTCACTGTATTTATTTTCCAAATAAATATACGTGGTGTTTCCAAACTGAGAATTGTTTTGCGAACAATCAGTTTACAATTTTTGAATTCCTTACAGGCTCCATATGATGGTATGTATAAGTTTACTCTGCATGGCACTGTGAATGCAGAGTTACTGGTCACGCAACATAGAGATAAGAAAGATATTCTAATGGAATCATCACTGGAAAGAGGAAAACCGTCTTCTGGCTGGGGAGAGTGAGTTGCTGTTGTTACCTTTTATCGATCGGCCGGTTTCAGTTTTATTGTATTTCGTTGTTAAATCACAAAGCCGGTTCACATAGGCTGATGGCGACTTAATTACATAATCTTATTTATACATTCATCTATAACCTATCTTCAAATTTTGACCACAAATTTTAATTTTGGTAAATTTCATATATTAATTGGTTCAATTTTTGAAAAAATCTTTTGTGTGGAAATCTTATAATGAAATTTCGCATTTGAAAAAATAGCACACAAAATATTTTTATTATTAAACTTTCATGCCAATAGTTGCAGAATACAATGCCCTATTGATGTATGAAATAAAAGAGATGGGTCACCTACTTCGTTTATGAGATACAGACAATTCTATACAGACATTATAGTTCCAAATATTCCACTGATGTTATATAGATATTGCTCCAATTAGTAAGAAAGGAATGAACGATCTGCATCATGTTGCACAATGTAATTCCTAATCAGAAATTGTGTCTTCTTCAGGTACGCCATGAGAACAAAGTCATCAACAATAATGCTAGAAGCCT
Source organism: Paramuricea clavata (assembly GCA_902702795.2). NCBI lineage: Eukaryota > Metazoa > Cnidaria > Anthozoa > Malacalcyonacea > Plexauridae > Paramuricea > Paramuricea clavata. Next base: position 4,627 of record CACRXK020015306.1, read on the forward strand.
GCAAGTTTTATTTTGTGAATTTGATAACAGTGTTTACTGAGAGGAGTGATTATTTAAAATGTACCATTGAGCGTAAAAATGGTTCATACTGGCACAATGTTGAAAAGACGAATCTCTTCTGGGTTTTACCAGGTATAAAAATGTTTCATTTCGCTTTATCTACAAGTATACTGAACTGTTTATTGTATTTGTATGCAGTATATCATATAGTGATCTTTAATTATTATGTGAGTATATAAAGTGAAAAGTTGACAGTGACAGGCTCACGTAATACAGAGAGCAACACGGACGAATATATATATATATATATATATATATATATATATATATATATATATATATATATATATATATATATATATATATATATATATATATATATATCATTTCCCACAAGGCCCAAAGGTCAAAATATTTTATGTAAACCATAAAATAATACAAGATTGAAGCTAATTTCTTTAAAAATTTTTAATACTCCCGAAAAAATATATAATATATAAAAATATAATATATTTATATTTATTCTCTAATTCTCGACGTAGACCTACCCAAATGTGAGAAAAATTGTCCGATCAATCAAAATGCTGGATCAGTATATTTTTCGAACAGTTCATTGCCGTAGAAATGAACAATTATTGGAATAGTTTGAGCAGGCTATCCAGAAATATTTCAGACCGAGTTCAATGTTATATGTGCATGCAAGCCAAAGGCTGAGGCGGCGTCAAGCCCTGAATATAATATCTCGGCAAATAAGTTCAATACCTCTCCAAGTTGATCATTAACAAATCTATTATCCCGGCTATTGAAAGTGGAAAATCATTCTGCTATTTAGGAAGGTACTTCAATTACGAAATTAAATTACAAATAATTAACATAAATCGGAATTAATCTCCCTATTGACAGACCTAATGAAACGAATAGATCTGAAGCCATTACATCCGAAAAACAAGATTCTCCTCTACAGTCGCTATACGTTCTTTCAAAACTCTCATGGCATTTCACTATAGCATGTCAATTCAAAAAACGTAGAGTTCTGAAAGCCTGGACTCAGTTTTCAAACAATGCATTCGTAAATGGCTTGATGTACCTGTTTCGGGATCACTTAGTAGCATTTACCTAACCAGTAACAAATTTAGTCTGAACATTATCCACCCATCAACTAAATTCATACAATGTCAAACAATTATCCGCAGTGCAGTGAAGTCGTCTCCTAATGAATCAATAACCCACCTCTGGAAATCGACCTGTAATCATACTAACACCCAATATGATCAGTAAATGTCGACAAAAGAAGTAATCAAGCCATTCCGTGAAATTCATGAAGATAAATTGGAAAATCGGTTAAAATATCAAGGTTCATTCTTCTCCAGCATCTCAAAATTCTCACTACCCAAGTAAATTCGATTTGGCCAACTTGTCAATCCAAACTACCAAAAAATATTTTCAACTTCACAATTCGCTACATAAACAATCCGCTACCAACCCGTAAAAATCTTCAAAAATGGGGACTCTCCTCGTCCTCTGAGTGCTCGTTTTGCCTTAAACCTGAATCTCTTTTACACGTTGTTGCTGGCTGAAGTTCCTATTCGATTTACTTGGAGACACGACTCAATCCTAAATTTTATTGCTAATAACCTCCCATCAGAACATATTCACACCATTTATGCTGACTTATCATCATTCCCTAATCCCTCTATTATTACTGGTGATGACTGTCGTCCTGTTCAAATAATTTTGACTAACCGTTGGATATGAGACTAACATAAGGAATAATATACAGCGCAAATACTCAAAATACAAAGAGACGATCATAGAACAAAAGATAACGATAATTAATATAATAATAATAATAATAATAATAATAATAATGGAAACTTTATTACTTTCAATAACATATATATATATATATATATATATATATATATATATATATATATATATATATATATATATATATATATATATATATATATATATATATATATATATATATATATATATATACACTACAATGATAAACCTCTCTTTACAGGTAGTTTACCAGTGTCTACTTGAATTAACACTCTACATAATAACAATATTAGTATGACATTAGTTGTGGGTTATCCCATTCTTTGTTACGCTTACAGAATATATAATACGAGGACCTGATACATATGTTAATAATTTTCCGAACATAGTACTTTCTACATAATAATAATAATAATAATAATAATAATAATAATAATTATTATTATTATATCATTATAATAATAATAATTAATATTATAATAATAATAATATTTATGAGCGAGGTTTATCAATGTAAATATAGTTTTATGGTATATTATGAAATAAATAAAGTTTTCATGATTATTATTACGGCTTTACTATATTTTTTAACCAAAAACAGGTGAAATTGAAGTGAAATTGTTTGTTGACAACAGTACCGTTGGCAGCGTGTTTCTAAGCTATCCACTAAATGTAACAGGTATATTTCTTGAATGTGTACTATAGTCACAGTAAAAGTAGCGAAGGATATAACTTGCAGTCTTCGTGTATGATGCAAGTATTTATATTAGAAGACGTTCTTTAAGACGTCTTTTATAATATAAAATGTCTGTGCGAATTTTTAAACGTCTTGTGTTAAGTGCAGCTAACATAAGTACGACATGAACACTTTGAAACTATACTGAAATGAAAGAAATAACTATAATAAATATAAAATATTTTAATTAATTGACTTGGCAACGATCATCATGTATACAAATAATGAATATTTATGAGTGCAATGGTAAGAATATTTTCATGAGATGAAAGATGGAATGTTCCATTCAACGAGGCGACAGCCGAGTTGAATGGAACATTCCATCTTTCACCTCATGAAAATATTCTTACCATTGCACGAATAAACATCCATTATTTGTTTTATATAATACCAAAATAGACAAATAGATTCGTATGAGAAGCATTTTGACGGATGCGATTTATCGAAAACACAAAGAGTGCAATGGAATGAAACGTATAGTACAATTGCACTGGCAAAGAGTGCAATGGAACGTATTCCATTGCACTCTTGGGAAATGGAATTTTCTATTGAATATCACGTGACCATAAACAGCCAATTAAACGATCAGAATTCAATAAGGTATTATATAATGTTTAATGGTTAAGTGCGTCCGAGTTTATAATCGTCTGGCATTTATATACTAGATGAATTAAACGTCTCAGACGATTAAAGCGTCTGTTCAGTCGTTAAGTACATTATTCGTCCATCTGATTCCCCGTAGCTATATGCTTCGAAACGACACACTTAACAGTTTAAGTTTCATATAATTTTTTATTTATTAGACTATACTTGGATTCACTTAGCAAAGAATTCACTATAGAAAGATGGTTGTCAAATAAATAGCTACATTCTATTTTTTGTGGATTGAACCTTATACGTACTTTTTAAAACATGAGCAGCAGTGTTTTAATTATCAGATATAAAGATACGAGGCGAAGCCGAGTATCTTTAGGTCTGATAAAACCCACACTGAGACTGTTTTAAATTGCTTAAAAAAAACCCGATCAATTTAGTATAATGTTCATTTGTGAAGTAATTTTCAAAAAATATGTTGTGTATAGTCGAGAAAATCAAAGTTAAAGTTTATGCATAATGATACGACACGCTTATGATTTTTCTTTGTATTTTTGAATTAACTTTCAACTGTTTATCTCGTATATATACTACTCTATGGTGGCCGATCGCTATCATTCATTTTTTTGTTAATATTTAAAATAAAATATAATGTGAATGTCATTTAAAATGTAATATTTTTTCAAAAACAAAATTAAATTAAAAACAATTTAAAGTAAATGAAAACAAATCATACAGAAAGCCGCAAATAATCATATTATTATTTAGAACAGTCACAATGTTGCTTTTAGGTGTGATTTTAAAACTTTGAGATTGAAATTGTTTGTATATTTTGTATCGCATAGGATACTACAGTACCAAGTGTTTGGGACTATATTGTGGTGATTGTCCCTTGGCGATATATATTACTTTTGCTGGACGTAGACAGTGTGTTGTGACTTGTAGTCGAAGTATTGCTCAAACAGATAAGATATCACTTCAGTTAAAGACATGGTTCGCCCTGCCTGGATCACAACCTGTGCATGTAAGTTTACTAATTTCTTTCAGCGCTATATTTGCGTCATTATTGATGCAAAAGAAAACCTTGGGTTTTTAACAGACCAACTTAATTAACTTGGTATGCAAATTGCCCATTTCAATGGAATATTTACACTTTTGAGAAATGGAGTCTCCAGTTAAATGATATTCAGGTTCGAAATCATGCACTCTGATTAGCATGCAACCAAAATATCACATTGGGTAAATTGCATTGCAAGTTAAGTTGGTCTATTCATTGGTTGGAAATGAATAATTTAATGAGCATTTGACGTGTTAAATATATTAAACTTGCAATCGAGAAGTGGCTGAGATTTTCTTAAATCGCCTAAACTCGCCTAATCTCGCGGCGAGTTTAGACGAGTTACCATCCGAAAGGAGGTGTAATAAGTTTTATTATTATTTATTATTTAATCATATTTGGAAACGGTAGCTCTTCAGGGCACTTACGCACCTGTTTTTCAAGAGGCCGTTTGGTTAAAAATATTACATAATATAAATATACAGTACAATACAGATAAGTAGAACTACAGGCATGCATATATAGCAATATAAGACGATTAACCCTACCCCCCCCCCTCCCCCTTACAAACGAATGCACTAATTAAATTTAGGTTAAGTGCATACACTTTAACGCGAGGAATAATGATCAAGAATGGACTTGAATTTCTGACTAGTAATTCCTGAACCTTTAGCCTCAAGAGGCAAATTATTCCAGGCCGAAGAGGCTGTATAGTTTATGCTTTTCTTCAAAAAATTTGTACTTGGTTTGTCAAGGGTGAAATCTCGATTGTTGCTACGGAGGTTATACCGAGAGTTTGTTTTAATATCAAACATATTCATCATACTAATTGGCAGTTCATTATTCCTTACTTTATGCATAAAAAATAGTTTTTTGTGCTTAAGGCGTTCTTTCAAGGGTTGCCAATGTAGTTCTTTTAAAACATCGCGTGATCTTGTTTCGTATGTTCTGCCAGTGATTACACGTGCCGCTCTGTTTTGCAGTTTTTGAAGTTTGTCAATTAAATAATCACTACAATTATCCCAAACAAGGCAACAGTAGTCGAAATGTGGTAATATAATGGCATTATACAGGGTGTATCAAAAAAAGCGCAATCCTCGACTGAAATGTAAATTGCTAAACAAATAATAGACGAAAACGTTAAAGTTTACATTCATTTTAAAGCGTAGCCATTCAGCTTTCTAACAGTGGGTTGTTTCTTAAATTTGACTCATTGGTTCGCGGGTAATAATACTTTACGTTATTGCGATTGGAGATTAAAAAAATTGAGATGGAATAACAAATCGTTCTCATGAAAATAACTGATTTTTTCATTAAAACAAAAAAATGTTGCATTTTATTAAATGGATTGTAACAATAAGTATAATTACGGCTTTTCTTCCACTATTTTTAACTCAGTTTGAAACTTCAAATGCGATATAATTTTTGCTTGGACCATCTAAGCTGACTGACATCAACTTGCTATAATTTCTGTTTACATTACATCGCAATTCGATGACACTCTGGCTCAGACACCAGAAAGTTTTGACGATTTTTAGCATTCGTTTAGGATTTTCAAACAACCTGGTCTCTTTTAAAATACTTTTAATTTGTTCTTACGTGGTTTTCCAGATGTAGTGACGACAACATTAAAGTTTAAAGAAGAAAATTCTAACATTTAAACTGACTAAACAATAACATAGTAAACTTGCATAATTAAACAGCAACTAAAAATGATAAGTTTTACTAAATCTTTTCCTGTGCAATTATTACTAGCATTGCATGGAGACAAGGATAATAGTTTGTTTGAAAGAGAAAAGAACAGGCTTTGAAGTAAGCCTAAAAGCGTTTAACTAGAAATAGTATTTCGAAAGTTATTAAGCACAAAAGATGAATTGCGTTTATTTTGATACACCCTGTATACTTTTTTCAATGTTGTTTTAGGAATTATTTTTTTCATTCGCCGTAACATGCCGATACCTTTTGAAATTTTAGTCTGTATGTTTTCGATTTGCCTTTCCCAAGTAAGATTCTCATCTATAACAACGCCTAGAGTTTTAGAATAGCTTACTCGTTTAATTGTTGTTTCGCCTACGTGGATTTCCGGCTCATTTAATACTTTAGATAATCTTTGTCTAGACCCAATTACCATATATTCGGTCTTTTCTTTATTCAAAGTAAGCTTATTGGCCAGCAACCATTGGTGTATGTTGTCTAAGTCATGGTTTAGTTGTTCCTGAATTTCTGCCGCTGATGAGCCATGTGTAGAAATATTTGTATCATCGGCAAACATGCTAGCAGCCGATGAAGACAAGCAATTTGGAAGATCGTTTATATATAATAAAAACAATAATGGGCCAAGATTTGAGCCCTGTGGCACACCAAATTTAACGATTCTTTTGTTAGATAATGTTTGGTTAACTTTACACATTTGTACTCTATCGGAGAGATAAGACTGGAACCATTGAAATGATTTTCCTCTTATGCCATAATTATAAAGTTTTCTTAATAGAATACTATGATCAACACAATCGAATGCTTTTTTTAAGTCAAGAAAGATAACACCATTCAAATTTCCCTTATCCATGTCAATAAACCATTGATTTGTAATGCTAAGGAGAGAAGTCTGCGTACAGTGTTTCTTTCTAAAACCAGCTTGTTGTTGTACAAGTAACCCATTCGTTTCAAGATAAGTTTCCAGTGTTGGGTAATAAGTTTTTCAAAAATTTTGGCAACGCTAGATAGGATTGAGATTGGCCTATAGTTATTGCATTCAGTTTTGCATCCTGCTTTGTGTATTGGTGAGATTATTGCTGTTTTGAAATCGTTTGGGAATATACCTGTATTTATGGATGTGTTGAATATTAATGAAAGAGAGTAAGATACTATGTCAGCCGAATCTTTCAGAAGTTTATTAGATATTCCATCGTGCCCCGTTGACTTAGAAACGTTAATAGAGGACAGTATTTTATGAACTTCTATTACAGTAGCATTCTGTATCTGAAATTGTGAATTGCAGCTCGAAAGATATGTCTCGGGTGACCTTGTAGATTGCTCCATGTTGCTCGCTAAATTCATTCCGATTTCATTGAAATATGTATTAAAAATATTTGTTATAGGAGAGACATCTGTAGCACTTTGGCTTTCGTGCTTAACTTCTGTGATAATAGTCGTTTTCGAATTTTTATTGGTAAGCTTATTAATTGTTTTCCACATCTGTTTTGGATTGTTTTCACAGTTGTTAAGAGTATTTGTAAAATAGTCTGTCTTTGTTCTTTTAATCAATTTGTTAAGCTCATTTCGTGCTTTGGTAAAAGCGTCATGAAATTGTTTAGATCCAGTTTTTACTGCCTTTCTTTTCAAGAAGTCCCTACGGTGCATCATATTTTTAATTTCACTGGTAATCCATGGAGCATATTCACTTCTTACTTTTTTAGTAATCGGTGGTGCATGCCTATCTGCCACCGTAAGAAACATGTGTTTCCATTCATCCCACATTTCATTTGGGTCATTAGTTATAGAAATTGTTTGCATATTA
>CACRXK020015307.1:0-12320 GCA_902702795.2 Paramuricea clavata
TAATCTAAAATGACTGAAAATTGCAAACTTCGCAAGGCTATATTATCCGCATTTTACAACATTTCGCAACGAAACTTCGGAATATTACTAATTTTGTGATGCTCTTTCAAGCTGTGATGAAATTTTTGTCTAGACTTGTTTAGATAAAAATTTAGTCTATTACGCAAATGGTCAATTGATAAGCTTTCAACACTGAACCAGGATGGGGGAGGTTAAAAAATGCTGTTTTTGCACGTATGCACGGCATGGATAAGGCAAGTGGGCAAGGCGCGCGCTGTCCACAATAATGTTTGCCAAGATTGTAGCTTAACCGATTAAACGGCAATGCGCATTTATTACACACGATTTTACTCATCAACGAGAGAGCGTTGGGAATTAAATGATCAATGAGATTATCTAAATACACACTATATATGCAGTACCATAGAATGAGGAATCACTTATCTTGTGGCAATACTAAACTCTAGGAATCCTTGATTAAGTTCAACCAAAAAGGCAAAAAGTTGTTTAATTTTGGAAAATTATTTTATATTGTAATATTAACTTCTTTACTTTTCTTACCTGAACGCCTTTCTGTCCTCTAGTACCTATCTTACCATACACGCCAGGTAAACCCTAGAAAACATATCAAGATTGGCAATTTGATGCCAAATACATCCCTGCGGTTCAATACACACCACCATGGCGGCATGCAGCTCAACCCAGTGACGTAGCTAGGATTTCTAGTCAAGGGAGCCGAAACAATCACAGGAGGGACGGAAGCAATTTCACCCTACGCTAGTTCTTTGTGTTTCTGAAACCGATTCCGGTGCAGCGCTCTATTAACCAACTGAGCTACATGCAGAGTCCAGCTCTAAGCAGCTATTTTCAGTTTTAGATTTTTGTGATTGTGAATCATCATTTAACACGTATTAACAACTCTACCTGATCACAAACCAGTCCAAAACATAGCAAGATAAAAAAATGTTCATTACAAGAAATTAAAATATAATGTCGATTCTTTGTACTGATCAGAATTTTTCCAAGGAGCCCCCACAATCTCGCCAGGGGGGAGCTCTGGCTACGTCACTGCCTCTACCCGCGCGGCTTTTTTTATGAGAAAACGTGCATCTCTGCAAAAATGTTTAACCAGTTAATATTACTAGCATAGGCCATATATATAGACACTTACATCAAGTGCAGGTTCTCCAGCACCCCCCATTTTCCCTGGAGGTCCAAGATCACCCTTAACAAACAAGAAATTGAAACCTTTAGTTCATAAGTCCTCACAAGGACAAATAGTATAGGAATAATCTTGATAAAAATATCTTGATACAATGCTATCAACAAAAAGGCAACCATTGTTAAATGGCAGGTATTAAAGGCATTTCCATTGATACAATTTGGTTGGGGATTGGGAAAAGAATTAAACTAGCTACAAAATTAAAACCGACTCGACAGAGTGATACAGCAAATAAAAAAGAATGAATATTACAAAATTCAACCTCCTAGGTAGAATTATCAGATGTACCATAAATCCTCCATTATAAGTCCCCCTCTCCAATAAGGCCCCTTTCTAATAAGTCCCTTTCCAATTTGGGGGAAAAGATATTTATTAAGTCCACCCTCTAATAAGCCCCTTGACAAATAAACATATACCAAGTATCTAAGTTTTTCATGGCTTTTCATTAAACGAAAAATTCAACTACTCAAATATAGCGGTCAAAAAATTAAACGGGCGACTATCGCAAGTGAAAACTACTTTTTAATGTTTCTATTTCAATCTGTTTTTATTTCAATCGAATTGTTTGTATTGTCATTTAACGTTTGGCATGTAAAACAAAACACCAGTTTCCTTGGGAGAGCAACGTGTTTTGGGCTTCTCGAGGCCTGGACCCATTCCTCCGTGCAACAACGGCCGTCTCAAGTCACTGTTTGATAAATAGTTGTTACACATTAGACATGTTTTCTCTCCCTACTCCGTTTTACATAAACGAATGTAATCTTAAAATGGATTATATTCGACACTTCAGTCTAGTGTCTTCATCAGAAATGATATAAAGTCGCAACACGTAAGAAATGATATAAAGTCGCATCTCCTTGTTCTCAAGGGATGACGTCATCGGCCAACAAAGCGAACATCATTCATATTTATGAGTATTTATAAGAGTTTTCCCAAATATACAAGAATGGCCGTTGCGACCTCTGATAAAGACACTAGATTGAAGTGTCGTGATGTTGTGTCGTGAATGCAGTTCGATCAGTGATTGTATTCATTTACTTAAACCAGAGTAACAAGGAAACCATAACTGATAGTACAGCTGTTTACCATGAACGGTATAGACTCACAAACGCCAAAAAGTGTTATCATTGTTTTCTACCTACATCTATTCCAGGTGTTCCTGATGTTCCCCTATCTCCATTTTCTCCCTTTGATCCCTAAAAGACAAATATACATCATTAGTTAGCCTGTTGTGTAGCCTGCGAATAGCATCGTACGAAAACATATCGTATTTCTTTGTCATCTGAGCAGTAGAAACTGAATGAAATCGACACAAAAGAAAATCTTGGACTGTCTAATGGATGAAAACACAGTTGGACTGTCTAATGGACGATTGCCTAAAACTGTACTGTACTTCAAGTAAAAAGAACACTAGAACAGTATATATTGTATACTTGTTACCGGACAGGACCACAGCCACCAATTTCGAAGTGGTCCTGTTGTGCGGGGAAAATTCTTGTCCCAAAGACGCGAGAAACATCTATGTGGTCCCGTTTATTTCTAATACTCTGGGACACTATTTCCTGCATTTTGTGGAGAGTTTTAAGAATTTCAAGGTTATGATAACCGTAATGTTACTCTTATAATATTATAGCCCTATATAGGAATCTAGCTTAATAATAATAATAAACTCCAATAACCTCTATTAAAGCTATTAATTCTAGCTACAATATAGCCTGCTACGCAAGGCTAGCTATAATTATGACGTAAAAAGTCAAAACATCAGGGGGAAAATTCGCTGTGCAGCTCCGGAATCGGACCAACCGTACTGGTGGCTACGGTGTGTATATGACTATTCGGTGAACTTTATTCAAGAGTAAATAAAAGAAAATAAATTTTACTTTTGCGCCTTTTTCACCTTCTTGACCATGTTCACCAACAGGACCAGGTATACCCTATAAGAATAAAGTTTTAGTTAATAATATCCAAACTTTGCATGGGTTTATGCAAATCGTAGGAACATATCTAACACAATTCAGAGAGCTCCGCTCAACCACGTATACCTTTTGTAAACAATACCTAGACGATGCAAAACTGGCTTGTAAGACTCTGAACAAGTCTTATTTCTTTTGACAGTTATATCGTTATTACGTTTAAATCAACCATGTAAATCTCCGTGTTTGTAAAATCATTCCATGTTCCACAAAGGTAATTACAGGTTTAGTACCTTCTTATTGTATAGCGCTAGGGCTAAACGGATGAGACTTTAATTGCTAAGCCTAAACGGGTGGCCGAGTTCGTCAAGACAAGTGATCAATCTCCCGTATATATAATTCTAGCGAATCTAACTGGTATAACTAATGCAGCCAGGGGCGTATAGGAAGCAGGGTGGCTGGGGTGGCCGCGGTGCCCCCCCAATATTTGATAAAGTGGGGGCAGAATAGCTTTTAAGAAAAATTACCCCGATCAGCCAATTAATAATAATAATAATAATACATCCTGACCCATGGATAGCAAAGACTCACAATTCATGATAGAATTCGAATCAATGAAAGCGCCTAACGAAAGAAGTAAAGAAATTCCCTTGTGGTGTCAAACAAATTCTTGGAATTCCCCCCCCCCCTCCCCTGCTAAGCTTATCAAGCTTCTTGCGCCCTGAATGCAGCAGTTGACGATAATTGTAGTTTGGGTCCTGAGGCCGATTACACTGTGGTAGGGTTATTCTTATTTTACGAAACGTGGTATTGATCTATTGATATATTGCGTTCACTCTTTACCTTTTCACCCTGTTCTCCTTCTTCCCCAGGAAATCCCTTATCACCTATTTCTCCCTAGAAATAAAAAAAGATAACACCAGCTAATTAATGGAAAACTTTTAAACACAATGCAAAAAGAAAGTAATTATGCAGATTCTAAATGAATTTTAGACAACCAATTTATTGATTATTTTAACCATTTTTTATGGTCCAAGAAATACTTTTTACTTTCTTTTAAAAAAAATATGAAGTTACAGAATCATCATTAGAGAAAAAATATTTGGAGAAATTTCCATACAGCTTACAATTATTTAGCCATATCAGTGAATATTACATACACAGGGTGGGGTCTTATATTTTCCAGCGCTTCTTGACTAGGGGTTAATTAGAAGGAGAGGACTAAAAGAGACTGGATGCAACTGCGGGCTGAATAGAGGAAACACGGTACTTCGGTTGTCACATGGAAGCATGCATATATATAAGTTTCATTAGCTAAATCTATCAGTTAATGAAATACGAGGGTGTTTCCTCACTCTTTCGCAAAGTACCGAAAACGCAAACTGGTCAGAAAATACTTCATTTCAAAAACTTTAATCTTCCAACTGCAATCTCCTACCCAGGGCATCTGAGCCATATCTTTATAGTTCGACAAAAAGGTTCAAACTAACTTGTTGTTAACGTTTATATATACTAGAGATATTTTTGTTAGTGAAATCAATCTCTCGTTATTTTGACACGAAAGCGCTTCACCTTGTCCCCAGAGGCTCCAGGTGTTCCAGCTCTTCCTAGAGATCCTAGAAATCCCTAAACAAAAACAACTACCAAGATTTAAACTCTAGATGCTATATTTCTATAAATTTTGATTGTTTGTGAAAAAATGTTCACCTCCGGTCCACGAGAACCAGGTTCACCGGGTAAAGTACCTGTACCAGCTGTACCCTGCAAGTCGAAAAAAAAATAAGCAATTAAGTTCTAACAGTATTTAAATTTGTACCAGTTTTGCTGACAAAACCACTTGAAAATTGAAGATATAATATCACCAAAATAAAGGCCACCTTCGTTTCGTATGCAAATTGCTCATTTCATCAGGGCAGGAAAAAAGTATTTTTGTGCTAAATCTGCATGTGCATAAACATATAGTGTTCTAGCTGACCATGGTTTTAAATTCAAGGAATAATGTCTGCCAACTATATGTTGTTGCGCCCATAGTGGGACATGGGTGTTCCTGCTCGCTGTGCTCACGTGCTCGCTTATTTATTATTATTATTATTATTATTATTTTCATATTTATCCAGGATACCCACATCACCGGTGTTTTTCAGTGGGGTCCACCCTGCATTTCATACACTCTGGTTAACATTTCTGATCAAAAACTCACTGGTTAAAATTTTCTGATTAAACCTAGAAATTAGGGATGGGCGATACCAGCTTTTTCATTCGATACGATATTAATTTACTCGATATTTCCCCTTTTTTTCGATATCGATATTTTCCCAACTCGAACAACCACAACAACAAAAGACTATTTTCATCATTTCGACGCCAAAATCATGCTGGTTGACAACCTCGCAAGCCAGGGTTTTTATGACGCTTGAGGCGAGGAAAAAAACCCTGGCTTGCGAGGTTGGCTGGTTGAATACGTTTTCAACACGTTTATTTTCATGATTGTAACTAACATAACCACAAACTCTGATCCTGCCTGTGGACCATGAAGCACCATAGAAAATGAATTACGTTTATAGTATTTACGCCTATTTAGGCTTTTTGGTATCATTTTCATGAGTCCGCTGACCAAAATGAAAAGAATATCGCAGGCTCAGAAGTTCGAAACAATCGATATTTCTTCCCAGTATCGATACTTTTCTTCAAAACCCGGGTATCGATAGTATACTAGAAACAGCACTATAGAATAGCTTAAACTTCAGACTATGTAATTAGGTGGATTATTATCCATCTGACATAATCTCATGATTCCTGGTTACATTAACCAAATTATGGTAGAAAGTGAGATAAAGTGTTTTTAGAGTGTATGATATGATGTATCACAAAACATCTTTCATGGCATTTTTCTGTCATTCACGCATATACTTAAATATAAAATGCACATACAAGAGATGTAAAACGGAATTATAAAAAATAAGAAAAATGCATGTGAAGTCAAAATTATTATGAGATGATCAACTGCACAAGAATGCCACTGAACAATGTACGCGAATTATTCGTAGTTATAAATTACCTTTTGTCCACGCTCACCCCTTGGTCCGACTGAGCCTGGAGGGCCAGGATGACCCTAAAATAAAGATTACTTACATGGCGAGATTTGCCTTGGTATACTGAAAACTACAAAAACTATTAGACGAAAAAGAAGCGGAAATCATTGACTATAAACGAGCTACAACGTTTTCAACGATTATTTTAAAGAGAAAGATAAATTTTAAGCGAACCTCAAGAAAAAGAGGTAATTGCCGAAGTCCCAAAAACCATTTTCCATAGGTCCTCTTATATACGCATAATAAAATAATTATTGGATTTGGATATATCGAGAATTATCAAGGCCTCGCTGTCTGTGTTATCTGCTTCAGTCTATGGCTTCGCAGATAACACAACCTCCGCTGCCTTGATAATTCTCGATATGATGATTCGCAACCTCGTCCAATAATTATTAAACATATTACTTGAAGATGTTAGGAAGAACGCTGTTCAAAACGTAACAGCGGTATCTGCATCACAATATTGTGGGCATTCAAAAAATCAGGACTCATTATTTAGTGCCTGCAAGCAAAATTCATAACTTCAAAATGTGCCTCCAAAAATGTATCGTATTTTAGGTTCTGAGAACTAAATATTATTTATTAAGATGTCAAGATTTTATTGAGATTTTAAAATGTGCCAGCGCAAATTCAAAAGGTGACGGCTAGTGCTGTGCAAACTCCGGTTTTTCATCTCCGGCTCCGGCTCCGGCCGAATTACAGCTCTGAGCTCCGGCTCCGGCCACATCATAAAATATTAAATAAATGTTTTACGATCAGAGAACATTTATTAATATTATTATGAATAACCCTTTTCGTGCTTCCTAATTATCAGATAACATAACTCAGGAAACAAAACAGTGAAAGCACATAACCACGCAGAAAATATCTATATGGAAACCAGCCTCGAAAAATCTTTGACACGAGGCATGACGCTAACACTCTCAGACTCCACAGCGCAATTGTTCGCACGCAAACAAAGTACTCTGTCATTTTCAAAAGGTTGATATTTATTTGTTTTGTACTTTTTCGTTATCTACAAGGCATGAAATACACAGACTACAGTATGTAGCGCTAAGTCAGATGGCTTCATGAAAGCATGACGTTTGTAAGTTGCGATCGTATTACAGCTTTTCGACGCTGTTCCTGTGGGCTGTGGCAGTTTGAGTCTATGATGAATTCATTAACAGCAATTGGCAGTTTGCAGTAACTAACAATCGTTTGGCATTTGTCTCATTTCATATTGTTTTCTTGTCATTTTGCCGAAGCTGGGAAAACGTAACTCCGGCTCCGGGCTTCGGCATACAAAATTCTGCTCCGGCTCCGGCGTCGGAAAAACTGCCGGAGCTCCGGCAAAAAAACGAGGTGCTGTTTTCCGTTGTTTTTTTCTCATGAATTATTAATGAATTTGAGCAAAAATCTCACCCCTCCACCGTTTAATCCTCCTATACCGGGTAGTCCTGCATCACCTTCAGGACCCTACAATGACAAGACACGATTAGTTTAAAATCATAAAATGAAATATGTATACGATATAAGTATAGCAAAAGATAGATAGAAAGACATAAATAACTTAACACTGATAAAAAATCATATGATATCTCACTATTATTTTGCACCTTTGGTCCCGGCAATCCGTCCAATCCAGGTAATCCTACCGTCCCAGCTTCAGCCTGAAAACGAATTAAAAAAACTTTTATGACTTACTCTTAATCAAAAACGTTTTTGAAAATAATTTTGAAACAAATAATAGCGATATTACATTTATAAATGGAATATCGCTATCATTTGTTTCAAAATTATTTAATGACTTAACGATCCACGGAGTGTTAAGTAGCTGGAACTATATGCAACTTCAAAAAATCCGCGTTGTATACCACTAAAGAAGAGCGCGCTAATTTTTTCCAAAAATATTGATTAATTCTTGAAGTTTGCAGTTTGCCTGGCAGTTAAAATAAGTTGTGTATTAGGATTGTAACGAAATTTAAAGTGAGCTGATACTGATCGTGTCTGTTTGTTTTATGATTTTCCAAGCTTAACGTTTGCGCTAATAGTCAACTAAAATCCAAGTTACCAAACACAGACGTTTATACATGATATATTTATGTTGTGTTATTCTCTAAATGCATTTGTCATTACCGCTACATTAGTTGCAGTGCAATCTTGATATGTGCTTGCGATCTACGAGTACAAAGTATTCGTTGCCCGCTCCAGCTCTAAGAAAAATATGCGGACTTCATATTGGAACTGAACAGAAGTAATTGTATTATGTTTTTGTCGGAGTTTATGTTAATTTGTGCATGGTCACGGTGATTGAGCTCATTGTATTTTCGTAGAATGAAGTAATCTCCATAATAAGGATAGCTGAGATGAAAGTGCAATCATGATGAATAATATTTAAAGTGCCTATGACACGAAATTTCACCCCAAATGTTTATGGTTGTATTGTAAAGATCACTTAAAATGACTTAATAACTTCTTTTATATAATTTTGGTAAATTGCTCCCTTTGCAAGATATTCAACTTTGTTTCATATGCAAATATCACCGGTGTGACATCACATCGCATAATGAGTTTTCAGAAAAGTATAGTTTTCTTGACGAATACGTATCTAAAAAACTTAAAAATTGCCCTTGTATTTCATTTCATAACTGGTAATTAATCTTCTGTTTTTGTGTGTAAAAATATTCTATCAATGTAAAATATTGCGTTTTCAAAATATCATTATGCGATGCGATGTCACACCGGTGATATTTGCATATGAAACAAAGTAATTGAATATCTTGCGAAGGAAAGCAAGTTACCAAAATTCTATAAACGAAGTTATTAAGTCATTTTAAGTGATCTTTACAATACAACGATAAACATTTGGGGTGAAATTTCATGAAGTTGAGACAAAGGATTTGTGCCCGGTGAGATACAGTTCAACATCAAACAAAGGTCTTCTATTTTATTTTTGTGGCTTTGAAGTTTGTCGAGCTTCCAGACCATCATATCTTGACAGACTATGGTTTAAATAAACTCATCTTAGTGTATGTTTCATCCAAACTCAAAGTGGGCGAGGCAATTTAACGTTCCGGATTTTACCCAATTTTGGAAGAGACATTTGTATTACAGTTCCATTCAAAGTATTGCATCAAAACGCTAAATAGCATATTATATTGGGGGGTCTAAATTGGGGGGGGGGGGTCTGGAAATCATTAAACGGTACAAATTTTGGTATTTTAACGGTAACAATAAGTAACATTTTGGTATTTTAACGGTAAATCTTTGAAAAGTGTTCTGAAACGATAAACAATATTTTTTCCTCACGATTCACGGTAAATTTTTAGTGTTTTCACGACTGACAGTAACCGAAATTGAGTGAAACACGACTCACGATATACCCCATCAACACCCTCATATTGGGGAACACTATGGGATTAAATTTTTTTTAATCTTCTATAAGTGTAGTTAATCCCATTTTGCGCTTTCTATAGTAATTTCTATTTTAGTTAACTGGTAAGAAATAAGAAGTGGTGATATGTTATATGTATAACACACTATAGCTTGTGCGATAGGTCTATTATTTTTTATAATGGCCAGCCACGCAGATTAGGATAACATCCGTTGAGGCCGACTCACGGATAAGATCAAATGAAAGTGACAGAAAGAATTAGAGCAGTTTGCAGTTGTTTTTGCAAACCGGGCACAGTAAGAATTTTGCCATTTCACCCATTTGTTTGTCGTGCTTCTTTTTGCCAAATCAAAAGAACGAAAGCGTGCTCCAGCCCTTTTTCCGGTTCTGAAAGACCCGATTTGCAGGCAAACAGTGCGCGCAAAGCAGATTGGTCATTTTCCATTGTTAACTGTCCCACACTCACCCCACACTCACCCCACACTCACCCCACACTCACCCCACACTCACCCCACACTCACCCCACACTCAAGTAACCACAAAGACTCACAGATGTTGCTTCGCACCATCCGTGATTCAACCATCGAATTGACTTTACTTGCTATGTTTAATTTTACGTACCTGAAATCCTGCTGGGCCAAGACCTCCTGATCGACCTTCTGTCCCAGGCATTCCCTTCCAAATTAACACAGTAATCACATGTTGCTTTGTTGGATTGATAATATTGTACATAATAATTTATATTCAATACACCCTTTCGATAATTACGTCACAAATCCCTCATTCGCCAGGAAGCCTCAATTCTTATTAATCGTGAGCCAATCGTATTTATTCATGAAAGCGAGGCTCCCAGGCCAACGACGTCATTATGACGTCATTGTCTTTTTATGCAGTATTCATTCAATTTTGAAATGGTATTGTTTGATGAGGAATCACTTGTAATGCAAGGAATCGTGAAAGAATCGCATTGTACGTATGTAGGTGAAGGAGTCGCATTTGTCTGACTGAATAATAAAATTCTCATATGTTATTGATTGAATTTGAGAAGGATTTAAACCTAGAAACATTACACAGCTATTTGTATCCAACACTGATCTAGTTTGTACTCACATCTCTCCCAGGGTCCCCTGGTGTCCCGGGTTTTCCTGGATCACCCATCGCTCCCTAAAGAAACACCAGAAATTAAGCTTGTGTTTTTCCATTCACAAGGAAAGCAAAATGAAGGATAAAAAGGTACTCTACTTAGAAAATCACATTGGAAATTCTACCTTGTCACCTTTCGTTCCATCTGCGCCAGCCTGTCCTTGTCCTCCAGGGTTGCCCTGAAAATAACGATTTTAGTTTTAATCTTTGCTTTATCTCGTTAATAAAGGGTATTGACGATGAAATTTAAGTTTGTCCATACTCCAGGTAGAAAGAAATCTTTGCATTGTATAATAAGTCATTTAGCAAAATTTTCATGCTCTTTCTTTGAACTAGCCTGCTCACAGACGTTGCAGTTCTTAGCTAGAGACTTAGTCTAGCCCTCATTATAGTATATCAAAATACAATGAGATTAGGGTACCTTAGGCTGTACTAGGGTACATTAGTCTACCTTCGGGTACCTTGGAGCACCTTAGGGTACCTTGTAGTACTTTAGGGTACCTTGGCCTCACTTAGGGTACCTTGGCCTACCTTAGGCTACCTTGACCTACCTTAGGCTACCTTGGCCTCCCTTAGGGTACCTTGGCCTACCTTAGGGTACCTTGGCCTACCTTAGCGTACCTTGACCTACCTTAGGGTACCTTGGCCTCCCTTAGGGTACCTTGGCCTACCTTAGGGTACCTTGGCCTACCTTAGCGTACCTTGGCCTACCTTAGGGTACCTTGGCCTACCTTAGGGTACCTTGGCCTACCTTAGGGTACCTTGGCCTACCTTAGGGTACCTTGGCCTACCTTAGGGTACCGTGGCCTACCATAGCGTACCTTGACCTACCTTAGGGTACCTTGGCCTCCCTTAGGCTACCTTGGCCTCCCTTAGGGTACCTTGGCCTACCTTAGGGTACCTTGGCCTCCCTTAAGGTACCTTGGCCTCGCTTGGGGTACCTTGACCTCCCTTAGGCTACCTTGGCCTACCTTAGGGTACCTTGACCTCCCTTAGGGTACCTTGGCCTCCCTTAGGCTACCTTGGCCTACCTTAGGGTACCTTAGCCTACCTTAGGGTACCTTGGCCTCCCTTAGGGTACCTTGACCTCCCTTAGGCTACCTTCGACCCCCTTAGAGTACCTTGACCTCCTTTAAGCTACCTTGGCCTCCCTTAGGGTACCTTGACCTCCCTTAGGCTACCTTGGCCTACTTTAGGGTACCTTGACCTCTCTTAGGGTACCTTGGCCTCCCTTAGGCTACCTTGGCTTACCTTAGGGTACCTTGGCCTACCTTAGGGTACCTTGGCCTTCCTTAGGGTACCTTGGCCTCCCTTAGGGTACCTTGACCTCCCTTAGGCTACCTTCGCCTCCCTTAGAGTACCTTGACGTCCCTTAAGCTACCTTGGCCTCTCTTAGGGTACCTTGACCTCCCTTAGGCTACCTTGGCCTACCTTAGGGTACCTTGACCTCCCTTAGGGTACCTTGGCCTCCCTTAGGCTACCTTGGCCTACCTTAGGGTACCTTAGCCTACCTTAGGGTACCTTGGCCTCCCTTAGGGTACCTTGACCTCCCTTAGGCTACCTTCGACCCCCTT
>CACRXK020015308.1:0-11985 GCA_902702795.2 Paramuricea clavata
TCGTCTGCAAATTTCCACAAATCAGAGGAGTTACTAGGTATCGCTAAATCATTTATCATCGCTAAATCATTTATCATCGCTAAAAATAGCCAAGGACCAATCTTAGTACCTTGCGGAATTCCAGCTGGAACTATTTCGGAATTTGAAAAGCAATCCGAATTAAGTTTTAGACGCTGTGATCTGCCACGTAGAAAGTCAGCAATCCAATTTACAACTGTCGGTTTGACTCCAAGGCTAAAAAGTTTGGCAATTAAAATATTGTGGTCCATTAAGTCAAATGCTTTTCTGTAATCCAGAAGTGCAACCCTGACGCGCGGAACCAGTGCCATTCGTGTTTTCCAACCAGCGATGTAACATCGAAATTAAAGCAAAAGTAGTACATGAATTGGGCACAAAACCAAATTGATTTGGATCCATTGCTTTCAGCAGCGTAGGTCTTATTTCCTGCTCGATGATGCATGACTCAGCAATCTTGGATAAAGTTGGTGTTAATGAGATTGGTCTTAGATCTTTATTAAAGTCTTCAATGGCAACTGTTTTTGGTAAAGATATAACATTAATTGGCCAATTTCCACACACGAGGTACTTTTGATTCCCGAAAGGATGCATTATTTATGTTTGTGATGGCTGGGGATAATATATCGTATAATTGTCCATTACACTAAGAAAGGCTTTCATAATTTCATTAGCCAGATCTTGATCACTACTCTCTGTATTTGTTTTTAATACAGATCTAGCTTTACTTTCAAAGCTCATAAATCGCTATAATGTTGCTGTTGACTAAAACAATTGCTACGAATGAGGAGATATTGTAATGTTACACTTAATCGAATGGTGGTATTTTTGTCCTCATAGCATTCAATGAACCGACGATATGGAATGTCAAAGTCGCATTGTATGAGTGCATTGCGATAATAGGGTATTGTCGAGAAAGAGTTTTAAAGAGCACTGCCAATCGTGATTTACTCTAATCTCACTTTCATTGGAAAGTAAATAGTAATCATATACTGTAGTTGAGACAACTGAAATATAACAACGGTAACTCCGAAAAAAGACAACATTTTTATTCAATGTTTCGACTTTATTTAGTCATATTTAGGAATATAACCATCATCATCATCATCATCATCATCATCATCATCATCATCATGATTAAATAAAGTCGAAACGTTGAATAAAAAATGTTGTCTTTTTTCGGAGTTATCGTTGTTGGTTATTCCATGAAAATGCTTAGTGGTTCCCGCAATTATTGGAGGCAACTGATGTACAATAGGCAATGGCTATTTCTCTGAGTTTGACAACAACGTATATGATATGTTGTGGGATTTTGGAGATACAACTCCCTAAAAATTACAAACAGAATTTCGCCTTTTCGAGAGAAGACCAAAACATCATTAACTTCCGACGAAGGACCTTCGCTCGAAACATTTTTATTCAATGTTTCGACTTTATTTAGTCATCTTTAGGAATATAATCATCATCATCATCATCATCATCATCATCATCATCATCATTAAATAAAGTCGAAACGTTGAATAAAAAATGTTGTCTTTTTTCGGAGTTATCGTTGTTGGTTATTCCATGAAAATGCTCAGTGGTTCCCGCAATTATTGGAGGCAACTGATGTACAATAGGCAATGGCTATTTCTTTGAGTTTGACAACAACGTATATGATATGTTGTGGGATTTTGGAGATACAACTCCCTAAAAATTACAAACAGAATTTCGCCTTTTCGAGAGAAGACCAAAACATCATTAACTTCCGACGAAGGACCTTCGCTCGAAACATTTTTATTCAATGTTTCGACTTTATTTAGTCATCTTTAGGAATATAATCATCATCATCATCATCATCATCATCATCATCATCATCATTAAATAAAGTCGAAACGTTGAATAAAAAATGTTGTCTTTTTTCGGAGTTATCGTTGTTGGTTATTCCATGAAAATGCTCAGTGGTTCCCGCAATTATTGGAGGCAACTGATGTACAATAGGCAATGGCTATTTCTTTGAGTTTGACAACAACGTATATGATATGTTGTGGGATTTTGGAGATACAACTCCCTAAAAATTACAAACAGAATTTCGCCTTTTCGAGAGAAGACCAAAACATCATTAACTTCCGACGAAGGACCTTCGCTCGAAACATCGAAGTTCTGGGTTTTTTTTCTTTTCAGGTACTTGTAGTATCTCCTACATACAGCTGCTGTTTGGTATCGTCGTTACCTAGACTGGGACAGACCGTGTTTAATATGTTGGCAAATTATACACAAAAGCAACATCGCGGTCAAACGTCCGAGCGTATATTTACTTCTTGTATCCAAAAAAACTGGAAATATAATAATAATAATAATATTAATAATAATAAAAGTCTTTATTTCAATACTCACTAGCAAACATCTGAGTTTACATATTAAGAATACTATAGATTGTTACTGTTATTTACATCAATTTTTAGTACTTTAAAAATTCTAAGGTATAAGAATATAGATATATAGTTTATATAAAATTGAAAAGACATCTATTTATAAACGCGTTTTGAACCTCTCAGTTTTAACAGTTGGTAGTTCAACATTATTGCACATGTCGTACGTAGCCTCACAAAGCTCTAACAAGAAGTTGAAAGAAAATTACGAGTGTTTAGACTCGTATAACTTCTACATACTTTATAGCTTCAGACGTTTCCTCGGCGCGGACCATTAGAAAAGTGATGGGGGGGGGGGGGGGCAAAAATAAAAATCGATCTGGAAAAACAGGACGGAAAAAAATTCGTGCACCAAAAATGTTTGGAAAAAAGGGATTATATTTAAAACAATTAATTATTGACACAAGCAAAAAATTTTGAAAAAGTATTCGTACAAGTTGAAAAAGTCCCCAGGCCCCCCCCCGCCCTCATCACTTTTCTATTTGTCCATCCCTTTAGTAAACACTTTTCCTGTATTTACTTCGATTATTTTGGCAGACATTTCCCCGCATTTCCATATTACGTTTGAACGCGGTGATAAATTCTTGATAATAGCAAAATTAAATATTGGAGATACAATACTGAGCCATTTTAAGACAATAGAAGTAATTTATCTTTACATTATCAATTTTTCTCAGTTACCGCAAAAGTCACAAAATGGTGTCCGTAGAACTTTTCCTGGCAACATTTTCACTTATTTACACACAAAATTATGGTACGACGAAGTGTCCTTTCTTGAAATAACGACAGTGACAAGATCGGCAGTGAAAATGAGAGTTTCATTCAAAAAAATAGGCGAATAGGCTTTAAGTTAATAATAACGTCGTTCTTGTTACAGGCTTCATTTCTAGGACAATTGCAATAGGTATTTTTGCTACAAAACTACTTTAATAATTAAGGCTGAATTCCTTGCGGACAAGAAAGGTTCACAAAATTTCCAACGAACGACTATAATGGAATTATAATTAACATACCTTCAGAATTTCGGCGAGGGGGCACAATGATTTTTGTTCCAGATTTCGTTTCAATTTTCTCTATATTCTTACGTCCTTTACCGACCACAAAATTTATATATTCTTTCGGCACATCAATCATTCTTACATCATTATTTGCCTTTCGTTGCAATGAAAATGAAGCAAAGTAACATTTAGCTAAGTTTCTTTTATATTGCACTGAAAGAATAATTTAACAGAAACTATAAAATAAAAATACGTGCAAAACATAATTATAAATATAATATGCAAAAGGATAACATAGAAACTATTTTAAATTAACCGTTCAACAACATTTCCAGTAAAGTTTGGCTTATTTTGAATGGAATTACGGAGAAATTTGGACAACAAGGATTGTGCTCATACTCAATCTCTTTCAACCTTAAATGTCAGCTGAAAGCTACGATTCTTTGGATACTAATCATTTCAGACATGTCAACACTACTTATACAGAAATGAGTCAGATTAGATACATTATTGGTCAAACCGTTACGTGTATTTAAGTCAGTGAAAAAATTTAGAATTTAGAGATAAGTTCTCTTTGTTTTATTATTATCATAATGATCTCATCTTCAGTATCAAGTATAATGATTGTGATAATAAAAAGTTACGTGTCTGGATTTATACGTAATGCGTTTAAGATTGCGATTAAAAGCACTGCGAACGTGCTTTCGGAATAACTTTCGAAAATTTCAACCATCATGATGACACTTTGAAAGTCATAGTACCCTCGTTCTGGTCTTCACGCGCTGAAACATTTACTGTATATCTAGAATAATTTACCGTTCATTAACGAGCAGGAGTACTTTCGTTTGTAGTATTATCAAAAAGTTCGTTTCAAAATATATCGGTCAAAATAATCGTTCCTTGTTCCTTGTTCCGGTACATGCAAAGCAGGATCTTGTTAATAATCCCAGAATAGACAAGGATGGGATGGTGACGGGATTAGATACACCTGTAGTGCACATATAGCATCAGTAAACAGGAACGGTTCTTCCTTTATTCATCATGATTATAATATTACCTTTGAATATGTTTGAAATCCTGACGTCATTGGTGAAACAGGTTTTCTGCAAACCTCATCATTTTCCCACTTTTTCTAAATTAAAACGATTCAAACAGCGGTTAATAACTAGAGCATCCTTACTCTCGTCGGATCTTTTATTTCTTTCTTAATAGTCATTACACTTTATAATAATAACGCCGATGTTAAAATTTCCAGGTCAAACGAAAAACTATATCGGCTAAGTGAATTAGTATAGGTAATCATGCGATGGCCAGTAATGCTTGGAAATTTTGCCAAAATTGGACGAGCTGCCGAGGCTTTTTTATTAGCATGACAAAATTGGATAATTCTCAATGTCAACATCATATTTTCTCGCCAAGGCCCAATCCTGCAAAACGTTCAACCAAAATTTGGCGCTTTGTTCGTATATTCATTTAGTTATTTTGCTTTAAGTTCCTCTAGGCCAATTTCATTTCTGTTTAAATACCTTTCTGTCATTTTGTTTGTTTTTGGAAAATCGTTAATTGTACTGCAGTACAATTAAAAAAATAATTGTACTCCTCCAACCAATCAGCATCCTGTAATTTTGTCATGCTAATAATACATATGGTAACATTTCTGAATTATTCAATACTATTTGGACTCATTTTTACCAGAGGGTCTGTTCACTTAGTGTGCATTGGTCATTGCTTCGAGTGAAATTTGAAACGAATACGCAAGACCTTAGTAATTTCTTAAAACTCGACATTGTGGTACAAAGCATGCCATTACAAACCATGCTGTACTTATACATTTTGATCGAAGCTAGTAAATTCCATGCACATTTTGTATAAGTAATAGCATGGAGTAATATGTATATTATCACATAAATTATACGTTGTTCCTGTGTTATTCTCACTGTATTATTATCGCTTACAAAGACAATTTTTTGACAAACATGCCGGCTTGGACTGAACGAGCGTTTCCGCGTCCCCTATTTTGCCTTAATGCATCACTGTCCTAGTGGAATATTCTACCCATATATATTTAGGGAAAACAATGTTCTAGTCCAAGAACATACATAAACAGCAACTTATGAAACTACGCTGAGTGGGATTATATTTAATTTACTACATGTACGTATATACTTACTTGATTTGTCTTAAGCATCTCTCTTGCGCGTTCACAGTTCTGCCTCAAACCTATGATGTCAACAATCACATGTTTTTCCGTTCCACTGAATTTTGGCCAGGTAATTTTCACGCCACACTCTCTTTCAATCCCTTGGAAATTATTACTGCTATATTTTCCTATTAGCAAACGAGCAAATGACTGAGATACTGGTTCCTTTATGGTTATTTTTGCGTTATCCTGTGAAAATATTATGACATGTATTAGAGTTGTTCTATTAAAATCGTTTCTAATTTTCTGGTGTGCGTATTTCGTAATTCGATCACAATGAATATGGCAGTGTCAGAATAAAATAAATTAAATATGGAAGGCATTTTTAAATTAATGTAAATAAGGTTTCTGTTTTGGTAAAGCCAGTTATACTATTAGGATGGCGATTTATAAATAGGTGAAATTGAAGCTGTAAAACATGGCCAGACATTTTCATTCCTCAGGTTTCACGCTACCACGCGCATCCACGCAACAATGGCTGTGCAATGCCCTATATTCATTATTAGGCGAGTGGATCGAGTATTTTCAGTATAGCATGCTACATATAAATATTGGAATATTTGTTGAAATTGGTTGCAGAAGTAGCGATCGTATAGTAACACATTCAAAAAAATGTTCTCGCGATTAATTTGCATACACGCTCTGCTTTCTGCGATTGAATATAAAAACATTTTACCTGCACTTTACATGCATAGGAATCTATAAAGGTTTCTTGCTCAAACGGCTATACTCGTGATATATTCAATTATTGACATTTGTTGAAATCGTTTTATTCTGACGAATAGTATAGCATTTCCTTCCGTCGTTTATTATTTTGTTACACCCAATAAAAGGTCTGCATTCTATTTTTATAATCGGCAAGCCGGTGCGTTAAATGGGTGAAGCCATATATATTACTTCGACGTCGAAAAGTGATATTCCAATAATAATCATACTTACTACACAAAATCTTATAGCCTGTCGTGCTGCTTCACAACCAGCTGCAGAGCCAGTGACTGTAAACCCAGATTCTCTTCCGAAGTCATCTCCATTACAAGAATCAATCCTTGCATCTGTTTCTCGCTTAATTTGATTTATATTTCTTCCCCTAGCTCCGATAACAATGCCCATGTACTCCTGTGGTACAGGAACAAAGATTTCCACAAATCGTGACATTTTATATTGCAATAGGACGAGTATTCTATAGAATAAACAGAAAAAAATGCTTTTGGAATTTGAAAAGAATGTAACTATACAACCGGCGCGGTGAAATACTGTATCATCGCTCAAACGGGTGACCCTAGTTGTTGTTGTGATAACTTGCTTCCTTATGTGCGCTGTTGAACAAACTGCTTCAGCCTAGAAACTCTTGGATACTCCTGCATGTAAGAACATCGATAAAGCAGCTTGCTGGAGCGTCCTGTTCATCCGTTCGGCGATACCATTCTGTTGTGGTGAGTGGGTACTTACCATTCTGTTGTGGTGAGTTGCCTCATGATGAATACCTTTCTCTTTGAGGAAATTTTGAAATTTAGCAGACATATATTCATTATTCACCTCCATTGTCTGTTCGCAAAGTTTAAATTTTGCAATCCGCTTGCTTTGTTACTACACTTTCCATTCTTTAAACTTATCCAACACTTTCGATTTGTGTGTATTGGGATAGACGGTTACACATCTGTAATAGTCGTCATTGAATGTCACGAAGTACCTGGCACCACAAAAACTTTCGGTTTTCATTGGTCCAGCGACATCACTGTGAAAAATTTGTAATCTTTTCTTTGATTGTACTTCTCCCACTGATTTGAATGCTGCTCGATGCAGTTTTTCTTCGGCATAGGCTTCACCGAGAAGTCCAGCTTCCCAGTTCTAGGCCTGTCGGTATCTGTTATCATCTCTCTTGAAACGATAGTCTTCATTTGGCCTGCGTTCAAATGAGCCATCCTTTGACGCCACATATTTAGCTTGTCATTTGATCTTTCTGCAACTGACCTCCTCTGCAGTCCAGACAATGCATGTTGCCAACAAGACGGCCTTTCACTACACCTTTTCCTTGAGAGTCCTTGATCGAGCATAGTGTATGTATAAATTGCACCACTTTTCCTTTCATGGCTGCCGCACGATCACTAAACAAATTTGCGGCTAACATGGGAACATACAGAACTTTAGTCATAGTTGATTTTCGTTTGTCTTTCTCTTTAGGACCAAGCAGTATGGTAATGCATATTTCACCAGTCCCCAGAGCATGCACAGATCGACCATCCCCGAAAACAACTGGTTCTGGCTCCCAAAACTCTTGATAGTTCATCAATAGATCACGACTTGAAGTCATGTGTTGAGATGCGCCTGAGTCCATAATCCAGTCATTACCTACCTTTCCTATAACACTTAGTCCATCAGCGCATAAACCTTAGGACCAGAATCATCATTCTTATCAGTGTCCCCATGAGCAGGAGCTACATTATGCTTTAATGATTTTTCAAATTTCCCTTGATTTTCATTTCGTCGATACTGTTTTTTTCTTTTGCTCCTCTCCACAACCATAACACTTAATATGCTTTCGATCTAACATGTTATGTTGCAATGCAGCTTGGCAATCCTCAGCTGTGCCACCACTTTACTTTGCTTGCGTTTTTCGTCCTCGTTTAACAATGCTTGATGCAGTTGACTCATGTTTAGTTCATCTCATTTGGCAATCAGTGCGGTTACCAAGGTGTTATATGAACGTGACTGGCTTAATAGTAATGCGACTATAAACTAATCCTCTGGAATTGGTGCTTTATCGCGGCCAATTGATCAGTAATCACTATCATCCTTCGAAAGTGTTCATCAAGAGAATCTGATTCTTTCATTATAGGGAGAAAAATGTTTGCTTCACAAATAATTTGTTTGCAAT
Source organism: Paramuricea clavata (assembly GCA_902702795.2). Classification (NCBI taxonomy): domain Eukaryota; kingdom Metazoa; phylum Cnidaria; class Anthozoa; order Malacalcyonacea; family Plexauridae; genus Paramuricea; species Paramuricea clavata. The sequence goes on from CACRXK020015308.1 coordinate 8,500, forward strand.
CGTATTTCTTTTGGAGTTTGGCATTCGGTTATAAGGTAAATAAGATGCTATTTAATAGACGTAACTATGAGAATTTTTGTTTTCGTTTGATTTTTTTCGAACGATGCAGTTGCCCCAGAACTGCTGTGTTTTTACCGAGAAAGTTCAATGTTTGTGATGATCATGAATGATCATTTGATGGTTTCAAAGCTTGAATCTGGTTGAACGTGATTGGCTGATCAGATCAAAACCTGTCAAGTGCTCTTGACAAACATCGAATATTCTCACGCGAATAGGCAATGTTTTTATGAGCGACCGTTTAGTACTGACTCAGTCGTGAAAGTTTTGGCGGGAATTGCACTCAGTCGTGAGCGTTTTGGTGGGAATTGCGGATAATAGATCGGTCAAAGAAATAATCATATCCTGGAGCTAAGGTTGGTATAAATTACTAATATTTGTTTATTGTTTTGAATAAACAGATGAAAAGCGTTCAATCTTTGGAACACGCTCAGCCATGTGGTGCCACTAGCTTGAATTTGGTTGAACGTGATTGGCTGCTCAGATCAAAACCTCTCAAGTGCTCTTGACAAACATCGAAGATTCTCACGCGAATAGGCAATGTTTTTATGAGCGACCGTTCAGTACAGACTCAGTCGTGAAAGTTTTGGCGGGAATTGCACTCAGTCGTGAGAGTTTTGGCGGAAATTGCGGATAATAGATCGGTCAAAGGAATAATCATATCTTGGAGCTAAGGTTGGTATAATGGATAACTCACTCTTCGATTTCGAAGATGTCCTTTTCCGTCGCAGATTTGGTCACCGTCTATGAATTCTCCCATGGGCCACCAAACTCGCTCGGCTCGCACAGGGCTGTCGACACATATCACATGTGAATTCTGTTGCAATAGCTTGATCTGGCCATTTACGCCGGAGTCGGGCTTGTCGTATTCTCTCTGTCCGGCCTGCTTCAAATGAATGAACACCAGTTCGCCATGAAGCTCTATCTTCTGCACGTGTTTCGCAAGATTGCAGGGGAACATTGCACGATTTTAGCACATATATGAGGCTATCCTTATACCTTTTATGCGGTCTTCCCACCATTCGGTTTCCTTGTTGTAACTCCCCCCACAACAATATTTTAGGTAATCGTTCTTCATCCATTCTCACAACGTTACCAGCCCACTGAGGGTGCCTTTTTTTCAGAAAGCTTTGGAAGCTACAACATTTTGCCCGATCTAGCACTTTGCTGTGTGGCGTCTTTTCTTCCCATTTTACCAGCATAATGCTACGGAGGAATCGTTGTTGGAAAGCTTCTAATTTTTTTATGCGATTGGCATACAGGGTCCATGTTTCCCCTCCATACAGGAACGTTGATATAACAACTGCTTTGAACAGGGCTATTTTTGTTTCTAGTTTGAAATCATGACTATTTCATACACGATCTTTGAGTCTTCCAAAAGAGGAGCTGGCTTTTGCTATGCTTCTTTCGATTTCATGGTCTAATTGCGCATCATTGGATATTGTGCTACCAAGATACGGAAATGTTTCAGTTGTTTTCAGTTTTTGACCGTTCACAATGATCGATGGTTTATCTAGAAGCAATCTTGGTGGTGGTTGGCATAGTATTTCTGTCTTTTTTATGCTGATTGTCAAGTCAAAGCGTCTAGACGCATTTGCGAAACTGGCCATCAACGATTGAAAAATCAGACAAAAAAATTCCTGCGCAGAGGTTTGATTATAGTGGTGCAGAGTTGCGCACGTTCTGCCACACTCTCTCGGCATCAGTTCCCTATATCCAGTGGCATGTTAACACGACGACTAGAGGAAACATCTGCTACAGTGGTTGACCATACGTAGCTAAACGATTTTATACGCACGTCCTAAATAGCGGTACCACGATCCACTGTCCCCTGTCCCCGCTCAACGTTTAGCCTGCCAGCCGAGCTAGGCAGTTTACCGGGGTGTGGCCGCCGCATTGTACGAGTTGAGTGTATGTGGAGACCAGAAGTTCACGAGCCATCCGTGGATGAGATTTGTTTATTTGTTTATTGTTTTGAATAAACAGATGAACAGCGTTCAATCTTAGGAACACGCTCAGCCATGTGGGACTTTGTGCCACCATTGTCGAGGAAACTCATGCGTATATCAAATGTGGCCGTTTCATATTAATGTAAATAGCTGTATAGAAATAGCTCTTGCAGCAGATACAATTTAATGTTTAAAATTATAATTGATTTGTTTATTTTGTGTTCGTGGCAAAGAGGGCGAATTAATTAAAATGTTTATAGTTTATAGATTTTATACTATAAATTTGCGAAAAATATGAAATAAATACTGTAAATCGAATATACCTTTTAAATTGTGTTATTAAACAGTGAAACTCTCGCATATCAAAACATCAAAGCCAAATTAGTGTTGTGTATATAAATTATAATACATTTCAATTCCTTAATTATTATTGTTGTCGCCCACGAGGAAGTTTCTAAGAATCGTTATTCGATTATAGTATTCGATTATTTCTCGATTATAGTATTCGATTATAGTATTCGATTATAGTATTCGATTATTTCTCGCAAATTTATTGTAACAATTTTAATACGCCCACTAAATGGTATCTGCTATAAGAGCAATATCTATACAGGCATACCACTATTTACATGAAACGGCCACATTTGATACTGTATACGCATGAGTTTCCTCGACAATAGTGACACAAAGTCCCACATAGCTGAGCGTGTTCCTAAGATTGAACGCTGTGAATCTGTTTATTCAAAACAATAAACAAATAATATTGTAGTAACTTATATCAACCTTACCTCCAGGATATGACTATTCCTTTGACCGACCTATTATCCGCAATTACCGCGAAAATTCTCACGACTGAGTGCAATTCCCGCCAAAACTTTCACGACTGAGTCAGTACTGAACGGTCGCTCATAAAAACATTGCCTATTCGCGTGAGAATCTTCGATGTTTGTCAAGAGCACTTGATATTATTATTTATTATTTTCACATCTTTTAACACAGTGTCTAATCAACCCAACTATTACTATATATATATATATATATATATATATATATATATATATATATATATATATATATATATATATATATATATATATATATATATATATATATAAGATTAGAAGACAAACTTGAATTACTTCATATGAACTTTATTTCACTACAAATTTGTTTCGTATGACAAGACGAGTCTTGCCACACTCATCAGGTGGATTTATCAGCTCTACTACGGTATTGAGCACTCTACTCATATATGATATAAAACACGACGCGTAGCGGAGTATTTTATATCCATGTGATAAAACACGACTACAAGTGCTTTATATGGCTTCAAAAACGACTCATCTTATACGAGTTCATTGGCGAAGTAATTTTTAAAATAAACTTTGTCTAAACCGAGAAAATCAAAGCTAAAGTTTATGTAAATTAACATGATTTTATATGATTTTGATTTTATATCACATATAAAACCACGACAGAC
>CACRXK020015309.1:0-12319 GCA_902702795.2 Paramuricea clavata
CACACTGATAGCTTGTTTACATTTCCTGGAGCATCATGAAATCTTATGTTTAACCACGGTGGTTTAACCCATTAGCTGGCAATGCGCCCTTCCCTTGTCGAGCGCCATTTTACTCGTCAGTGGTATAGGGTACTGCCAGTAAATGGGTTAACAAACCTAACTGCTAATGGCTTTTGTTAATTCATCAGCACAGTAATGACCCCTACTTTAGTATTTACCCTGTCCAATGCCAGACGATTTTTAATACTCAGTCAGTGGTAGGGTACTGTCAATAAATGGGTTAACAAGGATAACTATAATTAGCCTGCATGGCAGGCGGTATTTCCCAGGCTTGCCCAATTTTAGGAACCGCCTGCCATGCAGGCTAAACAATAATAGGATGTTTCTGAAGGACTCGTTCAACACCCTGACCCCTGTAGTTTGTCTTTTGCTGTCAAAGGCAGCATTACTGCCCTGTGGGTAACCTAGTATAATATAATAATGTAGGATAAATAAGGCATTTAATTAATAAAATAAATTTGATATTATATGTATGTGCATGTATCACGTTTTAATCAGTTGGCGTATTAGGCACCAGGTCGATCTCATCATTCTGAAATATTGAAAATTAAACATATCTAGAAACTTACCACAAGTTCCATTGTTAAGAAAACCAGGTCTGATCTGACCTTGACAATCTGTGCATGTTGAGTTATCACCTCCACAAATACCACAAAAATCTGTTTTCTTAGCACTGTTCTCGACACCGTCACAACCAAAGTAAATGGGATCGGCAACTGGAAATTGTAAATAAAGTACTTATAATCTCCATATACGCGGTGTTTTGTATGCCTTCGATTATTTAACACTTGTCACACACTTATGCACTTTCAGACCAGAAATCATGGACAGATGCATGATGATGACTTCCTTACTAATTTGCATACTATGGTCATTACCCTTTGCGTCAATTGCTCGTTGCAGAACAAAGTCTGCGGAAATATTTAATGTATAGTGCTCGCCTGGCTCAAGTTTTTCCAACGTAACTTAGCCTATGTAGAGTTAAATTGTCTAATATTGTAAAAAGTAACCTCTGTATACAAATGTTGAAATTGCATAATAGGCAGTAATTGAAATCATGAGGCCAACAAACTAGTACTTCGAAAAATATTTTTTGCAAACAGCGATTGAAGCAAGTTGTACACCGGTGACTTTATTCTCAGATTCTGCGATTAACTACGTCGTGTTGAATAATTTTCTGTTAAAAGCCATGTTTCAATGTGATATGCAAATTACTGGAGAAGTAGAATTATAAAACATGTCCGTGATTTCTGGCCATCCTCAGGGGCGCCAGAAGCAACATGAAGCGGGGGTGAGGGGGGCAGCCATTTAAAAAGGGCACTTACTCTTGAGCCTTAATTTTTTTTTTTTTTGGGGGGGGGGCAATCTTCGTTCACATTTTGCTGTATAACGGACACTTCATTACTTGTAGCTAATACCGATAGACAAATTTCGGCATGGATTGGAACATTTTTATTCGTTGCGTGACACTAAAATGTATTGTAAAGCTGAACATGATAGTTGTCAGTTATTTAGGGAGGCTTTCTTTTCCCTTTTTTCATAGGTGGAAACTGATTGGTAATGTTTCTGAGAGGAATTCAGATTCAAATATGAGCCAAATTGTTTAAAAACAGTTTTCAATTTCAATTCATGTGAAAAACGCACGACGTTCGAAGTGCCGTTCTGGTAAAAAGGCAACCTGCTGCCCCCGTGCTGCCCCCGCACTGTTTAGGCAACGGGGGCAGCTGCCCCCACTGCCCCCGTGGCTCCGGCACCCCTGGCCATCCTACAAATAATATATGTTCGAAATCTACATTTAAGCCCTGGGCAAACTAGGAAACATTTGTGATTCTCGATGTTTCCTCAAATGTTTCCCTGTTTGCCCACCCGTGGAAACATTGTTGTGGGAACAAAATTTGCTTCCCAATAAGCAAAAATGTTTCCTAGCGAATTCAGAGACATTTTATTAATGTTTCCCACTAATGTTTCCTAGTGTTTGCCCACTCTTGGAAACACCGCGAAACATTGGTAGGAAACAATGCTTCCGCAACAATATTTCCTAGTTTGCTCAGGGCTTTAGACACAATGATAACACATTTATAATTGTTCCGCCAGCATACCAAGTTTTGAGTTGTTGATTCTCTGTTGTAGTTCATTGAAAGATTCCAACGTTGCTTCACCAACTCTTGTTTTCCCAGTCACAGCAATATCGAACAAACATTCTCGATTTTCCCCGCAAACATCCTTTGCTTCTTGCTCGAAAGTGGAATTGGAAAAAAGTGACGCGGTTTCATCCAGAAAGACAGGTGTAAAGTCGAGATCAAGAAAACTGTCATAACTTTCTCCAATTCGGTAAGTAAACAAAGTCTTGTTCCTTTCAACAATCCCTGCAGAAAATTTACACACGCAGGTTCAATAGTATATGAAAGGAAATATCAATATAAATACAACTATAGCTTGCCACCCATGCATGGTATTCAACAATTTGGTTTTCCAGACATGGTATATTTAGAAATTGTTTGCATATATGTTAGAAGTACTATCGAATTTGCACGTTTATGCATTGTATTCATGGCGTGAAATGGTGGACATCAATGGGGAGAGAAAATATACCTAATTGCTACTTAGATTGTGAGTCGTTGCCGGTCTGTGATTGAGAAAACTAAGGACCACAACTTTATACAACACGAAATAAGATCCTCACTCCACAATTAGAAAATGCTTAAAGGTAAAGGTAAAACTTGCAACAAAGACAGTATACATGCATGCATGTAAAATCAAAGATGTCTGAGCAATTCAGAAGACAGTTGTTTTTTTTACGCTGTTTAATGCAAATGATCAGATTCAAACGAGTACGGAAATAAAATGTGCTTGACATGTTCTAACCATCTGTGGTATAGTCATATTGCTCGTAATTATTTAAAATCTGTTGTATTAGCTTTTACATGTTGGATTTGAAGACTAAGGTTTATTCCAACTTGTACTTATTTATCATAGATATGATAGGACGCCCATGCCAAAAACTACTGGGAAACAAGTAATATATGTTAGCATCATTAAATAAAGTCTTATTATTAACTATAAACTTTTATGTTAAAAATCACGATGATTTTATGCCTATATAAAATGTTTTTATATATATTCCAAAGGCGTTGCCTTCGTGTATAACCTCGTATAAATCATAGTGCATCGAGGTAGTATTCCATTTTAACCTGCTAACATCAGCTGAACAGAGAGAGTTATGGGCAATGTGAGCCCTTTCGCAGAACCACACCTACAACCGGTCATTTCAAACAGGATACTCCCAAGCTACTGCACATCCTTTCCCAATTACTTCCCAGAACTAAATCGTCACCCTATATCACAGCAAAAAATCATTTTCTTATTAAGAAAAAAATTCTTAGTTTAAGAAATTATTTCTTAGAACGAGAAACGGATTTTCTTAAAAAGATTCTTAAAATAAGAAATATTTCATTGGCAAGATATTTTTTCTTGAAATAATTTTCAAGAAATCAAATTCTTAACATAAGAAATTATTTCTTACTGATTTTCTTGAACGGAAAGAAAATTTAAAACAGTTTGTTGAAATTTAACTGCAGGAACTATAGAATGGCATTCAATTCTGGTGTTTAAAGACATATATAACATATTTTGTATACAGATTCATTTTAATTGTATAACACTTATTTCTAGAATAATCTGCATATGTATTACAGGAACCCAACCTCGTTCCACAGGGACCGCGGACCAAGTGTGTGTGTGTGTGGGGGGGGGGGAGGCAGGATAGCACGGGCAATAGCTCACGCACGCAGGCTGGATTTTATACGGAAATGGCCCACGCCTCCCCTGTTCCGCGGTCCCTGCATTTTTGCATGCTCAGGAGAGAATTCGCAACTCGGAATTAAATGCGGCTGTGCACAAGATTAATTAAACATAAGAATTCTCCTCTATCGTAGTATCTTTGTTAATTAATTTGTTATGTTAAATCTGGGATGGATTTACTGCGGGGGAAGGGAGGTGTGGGGGTGTAAAGAAAAGTCAAGAAAGGGGTCCCAATTTCCCCATCTCGGGGGGCCCGGAATGCTGGAATTGTGGAACTTGTTAATTATTACGGAATATTCTGAAACACTGAGGTCGAAAAAGTCTAAAAAAAAAAGTTGTTTTTGAGGTGGCCCCCAACCGCTCTCCTAGATCATGCTGGATCCATCCCTGAGGTAAATTTGCGAAAAATATTGTGTTTTATTTTTACTAAAATGCTACATTTGCCCCCTCCGGCAGGAAAGAAGATATCTTTCACCTACATTCCCCCTGATACCATACTATACATTCTAATTTACATTCTAAAGTTTGAATTTTTCTCGTGTTTTATTTAATAATTGCAGAGAATTTTCTTGACTTTTCGATAATTTATTATAGATAAAATTAACAGTCAATAACTGATTGAAAATGCAGACATGCAAGCAGCAATAGTTCGCGCATTGCCTGGGGGCCTGGTGCCTAGTTTACGTATCAGAGCGCGAAGGTTCATGGGATAGCGTCGTTTCAAATTTTTTTGTGCTATAAAGTGCTAACTGAATTCCAGTTCATATTTACAGTATATTTATCAAATTTTTGCTATCCCAAACGACGAAAAAGGCATCGGAAAGGTCTTAAAATGTTATTCAGATCTCACAGGTAAGAATATTTTATTTTGTCTTGTTATTTAATCACTTTAATTGCGAAAGAATGTGTGATTGTTCTTGAGTCATTTGCCTAAAATTCCGTTGAATGTTTGAATTTGGCGCGTTCAATTTGCATAAAAACCTACGAAATGTTGGTTTCTGGCAATGAAAGAAAGAATAAAATATCAATTCGAATCCATTATAGCAAATTCTGTACTAAATTACGCACTAATGCACTATTGTTAAGAATTTAATAGCAATAAATATTGCCTTTGGCTGTTTAACATATAAATTACTGTATATGCACTCAACTTGACCCTTGGCCTTGTATATATTACTGTAAACATTCGAATGCCTTCAAAGATATGTTAGCATTTTAATACATGAATAAGGATTAGAATTGCAGAAGAATTTATAAAGAATTGAATGTAATATTTTCAGTGTTTTGATCTAATAATAACCCATTAAGGCTTACAAATGTGCCCAAATGCATCCCTGCTGTTGCTTTACTTTACCTAGTGGCAGACAATTTCACTATTCAAGGGGCCGGAGAGTCTTTATGCGAGTCTTTATGCGAGCTTTAAGAGCCCTTAATGAACTTCAGTTTATAATGTGTAACATGTTTGTGACACAATGCCTAAAATGTTTGCTTTATGTATTTTCAGATTAATAATGGTGCTGGGCTATTGTCTGGCTCCAAATATTGTTCTCAACAATCAAGGAATTCTGGATTGAGTTGACAAACTGGTGTTGTAAGGTAAGAATTAACAAGAATAAATAGTCTGCTTTTAGTGCTTTATATGAAGAAAATGACAAACTGGCCCAGTTAAGGTAGTCACCCAGGACCTGTTCAATATGAGCCATGCTGGCCCATTAAACCGAGTTAGCTTACACATGAGGCGGGCTAGCCTGGCAACTGCTATACGAAATTCCCAAACAATTTTATATATGGTGGGAAAGCGATATTTGTTTTAAGGCGTAAAAAAATACATGTGGTTCCGGTTCCCGACCGACCCTATTTTTTCTGCCGACCCTATTATTTTTTCAACGCGATTGACCGTGTGACCCTATTTTCACCAGGTGGTTGTACAAGACCATCTCGGCACTTGCAAGTCTGTCCAGACAGACGAATCAGCCTTGATCTTGTAAACAGCCCATGTAAGGACCTTGTTTGTAGGAATTATTACATTTCTTGATACTGCATAAAAAATTTAGTAAATATTAACAACACAATTACATGTGAATCCTAAATCTACCCCCAATGCAGCCCATTGTAAGGCTTGTTGGCACGCTACTCAATTTTGGTATCCGTAACATGTATACCATGCTTCGACTACTCCTATTCACACAGGCCGAGCATGGATAAATTTGATACGGGTACCAATTTTATCTGTGCCATACTAGGCGTAAAAAAATACCTGTGGTTCCGGTTCCCGATCGACCCTATTTTTGTCAAAGTGATTGACTGTGCGACCCTATTTTCTCCGGATGGTTGCGGGCTGCTGCCAAATGACATCTGTTAATTGTGACACTAATTATTGAAAAATCGATGAAAAAATATTCAAAAAAAAATTATTTCCGACCTACCAACCCAAATTTTTTTGCGATATGAAACCGGAACCACAGGTATTTTTTTACGCCCTACTAGATCCAGGGTCCTAATGTATTAACCCAATTAGTGGCAGCACTCTTCCCCTGAGTCCCTGACGAGTTAAATCGTCTAGCATTAGACAGAGTAAAATAATAAAGTAGGCCGCATCTTGGTGCATTGGCACTTAAAGGGTTAATGTAATGTTACTGCACTACAGTGATGCTAACTGTATAATGAATTAAAGTTATTTAAGAGAAGACAGTCAGTTTAGTATCATATTTAGTTCACAAGATATATTCCCCTTTAAACTGGAACTGTCGCATGACAGATCATAAATTAATTGACATAATCTACCTGGCTAACTAATAATTATTAGACAGTAGTGCACAATGCAACTAAATGGTTAATTTGACACATGGGCAGATAGTCTGATTAATCCATTGAGCACGACTGCTTTCCCCTTGACAAGTAAAGTTATCTGGTGTTAGACAGAGTAAAATAATAAAGTATGATGCAACAAAATTTAATGTCTGGTGAAACTAAGTTGCTGATTAATACTGATTATTGGTTATTACTTTTTAAAATAACATGGGTCCAAGGTCTTTGCCAGAAGAAGTTGCGCCAGATGGTGGTTTGCCTAATACCAGATGGTAGCGGGTGGTGCCCAGATACCTATTATGGCACCAGATAGTAGTCTACAGGTTTTTTTTTCAGGACTTTCTCTTGGGTCCATTTTTGCAGAGAAGATTGAGTTTAGCTGAACAGCTGGGGTGGCTGCACCCCCTCCCCCCTACCGCGGGAGGCTGACACCTATGCTCAATAAATGTAGTTGAGATGGAATGTGTTAAAGCAAGGGCACTATGGGACACTATAAACTGGTTAAAGATGGCGAATGCATAGTTTTTATTGTGTTGCAAGATGAATTCCAGCCATTTTTTCTTAATTGTCGGGCTTCCAACTGAAAACTAATTTCCACACGTCACAAAGTTTTATAACTCAAACAATTTCATTTTTACTGTGCTGAAACTTTGGTGAGAAGATTGAGTTTTAAAACTCAATTCTAGATTGAATTTTTGGGCCCGTTTAACGGCCCTACAAATCCCTGAAAAAACCCTGGTCTACTGAGTACAGGTCTGGAGAAAGCCTGTCTCTGGTTAACATATGTATATTTGTCATACCCTGCACCACCTTGTACATACAAATGAAATATGAACTGGCTTTGTTATTGGTTAAATAAAGGCTGTTTATTACATCCACAGTTAGTAGTCCCTTTTACACTGTAATGATAAGTCTCAAGGTCATTGTTCTGGCATATTTTGTATAAAGTAATGATTACATTTTCAATAAGTAAAATTTTCCTTTTACAGATTCTAACATGATGGATCTTTGATGGCAATTGCATGCTGTGTTTGGAACAGTGTTAATTAAATGTACATGAGGAAATCAATGGATTTGGTGAAATGGACAATATGTTAAACAAAATATGACTTCAGGAGAAACCAGGGTTTTTTCAGGGATTTTTTTGGGCCCTTTAAACGGCCCCAAAAACTCAATCTTGAATTGAGTTTTGAAACTCAATCTTCTCACCAAAGTTTCAGTGCAGTAAAAATGAAGTTGTTTGAATTATAAAATGTTGTGACGTGTGGAAATTAGTTTTCAGTTGGAAGCCCGACAAGCCATCATTAACCAGTTTATAGTGTCCCTGTTTTAACACATTCCGCCTCAATTACATTTATTGAGTACAGGTGTCAGCCCCCCGGTAGGCGGGGGGCCGGTGCAGGCACCCCAACTGTTCAGCTAAACTCAATCTTCTCTGCAAAAACGCACCCAAGAGAAAATCCTGGAAAAACCCCTGGGAGAAACTCAATTCACTACAACACATTGCTGTGCTATTAGATCTACTATAATTTCAGTAAATATACAAGTTATTTTCTTAGAATGAGAGTTTTTTTCTTAAACTGAGAATGTTAGGTGTAAATTTAACTTATTTTTTTATCTAGTCAAAAGTATCTAGTTTTAAGAAAGTTAATCTTAAAATCAGATATATTTTCGTAAAACAAGAAAATGATTCATCTAGAAATATTTTCTTAATTAGAATTTTTTTCTCGCTATTCTCCCTAGTAAAAATTTTTTTGATGTGAGAAGTTATATTTTCTTAATTTAAGATTTAATTTCTTATTATTTAAGAAAAGTTTTCTTAATTTAAGAAAAATTTTCTAGTTCTAAAAAAATTTCTTATTTTAAGAAAAAGTGCACTAGAAAAATGTTTCATTATTTTCTTGAAATGAGATATATTTTTCTTAAAACAAAAAAATGTGTTTTCTTATTTTAAGAAATATTTTAGGAAATATTTTCTCAGTTAGAAAATTTTTCTCGCTATTCTCCCTAGTAAAAAAATTCTTGTTTTAAGAAAATATTTCTTGAAACAAGTTTTTTTTTTCTTGAAATAAGAAAACGATTTTTTGCTGTGTACCGAAACAATGCATGACCAACAACATTATTTACAAAGCAACAGTCACAACGAACAACACGAATGACACTAAACACTACATTGGTATGACAGCGACTACATTTAAGGAACGTTACGCTAACCACACTTCATCTTTTCGTCATAAAAAAGACTCAAACAAAACGGAACTTTCGAAACATATTTGGAAATTAAAAGAAAACAATCAGGATTATACCATCAAATGGTCAATTTTAAAACACGCTATTTCGTACACAGGGGGATCAAAACGCTGCAATTTATGTTTGGAAGAAAAATTTTGCATTTTGAAAGACATAAACAAAGACAATTTACTCAATAAAAGAAGCGAAATTTTCAGCAAATGTCGTCACAAAAACCGGTTTCGAGTAAACAAGGTCGTTAACAAAACCTAATGACCCAAGCATGCATTGTTTCACCTAAGCATTGTTTCGCCTACACGCATTCCGAACATTCTTTCGATAGCATAAAAGCAACCTACAATTTCGAAATTATTCACCACCTGATGATTCCTATACGGATGAAACAGACTGTTGTGGTTTTTTGAGGTAAAACGAAAAACTATATATATATATATATATATATAAGATGAAAATGTTCTAGAGTGTGTATTATATAATTTCCATACCGAGCGCAAGCAGAAAGATGTTGTCTGCCGCGGCTGGGTCTTGAACCCGCGACAAAAAATAATATATACTGTATATATATACTGTATATATATATATATTATATATATATATATATATATATATATATATATATATATATATATATATATATATATATATATATATATATATATATATATATATATATATATATATATATATATATATACACGGTGGCCGTAGAAGACACGAAATTCGGCAAGGGTCGACCCCGACCCAAATAACCCAAAGTTATTCGAATAACTTTCTGTCGTTAGTTCGGAATATCACGAAACTTCCTCACAGGATGGAATTTGACATTCCTGAAAATCCTATGTTTTTTGTTTTTCGATATTGTTACATTTTGGCGGGAAAATGACGTTCCAACTTTGGCGCCAAAAAAATAAACAGCAGCTAAGAACATGCCAGTAAATTTTTTGAAGAGATTGTCTCATAAGAATCTCAAAACTGCAAAAACATTGAACATACAACAAGGCAGTCCGAAGATATGGCAATTCGAATTTCGAAAAAAGTCTATTTTTAGTAACAAAATGGCGGATTTTTCAGATTTTTAAGCACCATATCTTTGCATTGTTTTCCCGCATGTTCAATGTTTTTACACTTTTGAGATCCTTACAGTACAATCTCTTCAAAAAAGTGACTAGCATGTTCTTAACTCAAATTTAATTTTTTGGCGCCAAAGTTGGAGCTTCATTTTCCCGCCAAAATGTAACAATATCGAAAAAAAAACATACGATTTTTAGGAATGTCAAGTTCCATCCTGTGATGAAGTTTCGTGATATTCAGAACTAACAACAGAAAGTTAGTCGACCCTTGCCGAATTTCGTGTCTCTTACGGCCACCGTGATATATATATATATATATATATATATATATATATATATATATATATATATATATATATATATATATATATATATTATACACTATATATATATTATACACTATATATATATATATACTATATATATATATATATATATATATATATATATATATATATATATATATATATAGGCGAATGTCAATAAGTATATTGAGTGTCGAATCATACGAATAGAGTGCTCGATACGAAAGTAGAGCAAATAAAATACAAACTTGAGTTACTTCGTTTAAAACATTTATTCACGAGAAATTCGTTTCGTATGGCAAACTATAAGCTTGCCACACTCATCAGGTGAATGATAATATCGCGTATTTACATGATTTATAACCTATAGGTAACTTGAGATATTATACAAATGTTTGACGTCATTAGGAAAGCGTAAATATATGTAACCTGAGGTATTGGCTGCACAGAGCAGGAATTTTTTCCTGTGCCTACATGCGGATATTAGTTCGTTTCTTGAGTTCAAAGAGCTTAATTTGGGATAGTAAATTATAATAAATTTTTCGTCGTTCAGGCATAATTTACAACGTTTTGTTTTGTTTTGTTTTGTTTGAGTAGGCCTTAAATTTCTTTAAAATTTTCCAGCGGATAGAGTATTCTATTTTTTGGATTGTTTCAACTGCCAAATACATTTACTCAGTTCGGTTGAATGTTTATGTTCCGGGTTCCTGAAGGAGCTTGTGTGGTTGTAGTATCTCACTTTAAATGGACCCGCTGTATGTCCAACGTAGTTTCTTTCTGTTGGTTGTTTCCTCTCGTTACTGTGGCCTGGTACACAACGCTTTCGGTTAAACATTTGCCAGGGAGGGGGCAGGAATCTTCCTGGCGGCAACTGCACTTCCTATCGGGATTTTTATTAGCCTTGGGCTGCTTGCAATCGAATACAGTTCTGTTGTGCGCCGTGATGATATTGCGCACGTTGCATGGGCATGCAGCTGTAGCTTAACTTAAGGTTGTTCCTATTGAATAGCTTATATGTAGAGGATGGTTGGGTGGAAAGCATTCATCTATATAGCCTGCAGGAATTTATGACGCCAATGTCGGTGGCAACGTTGGCACTGTAGGGAGGATTAAACCATATCACATGCATTTCTGTTTCTATTACTTTTAGGCTTTGGTGGCTGAGGATTGTAATTGAGGACGTAGTTAAAACCGCTCTTTCGTAGGGCTTCCTGGTATGGAGGCGAAGCCCACTCGAGGGATTGCTTATCAGAGGATATGTTTGATAGCCTCTTGTTGATAGCGTCTGGTATGCTGCGTAGTATTGGTGACGGGTGGTTGCTGTTGTGGTTGATATACAGGGGTGTATTTCCGGGTTTTATATATGGCTTGTAAGATGACGATGTGAGATCAAGTGTAATGTCTAGGTAGTCCACGCATTTTTTGTTGGCTTCGATGGTTATTTTCAAGTTATTGTCACTGAAAACTTGCAAATACTTTCCTTAATTATCTAGATTTCGCGCGGTGTTTTGTCAAAGGTTGCGAGACCGTCATCTCTGTACAGACCGATATCATTGCCGTACTCTGCCGTTAGTTGTGACAGAAGATAAGATCCCACTAACTCGCATCAGCCCCGTCATAGTTACCCATGGTTACATCGAAAAGTGAATCGGCTGATGTTTTCTTTCGCCAAGTTGTATTTCTGTTGAAGAGCAGCGATTGCTTTGCTTTCATGATAATGGCTTTCTAGCTCATTTTCGGTTATTTCGTCATATTGTGAGGCGAATGCTAGGGATTCTTTCAGGAGCTGTTCAGATATAGATGGATAGAAATCTACTATATCGAAGCTGATAAATGAGCGGGTTGATTTATTAGGCATGTACGTTGTTAACCCACTTGATCACTGCGTCAGTATTTTTCCAATGGTTTATACTGGTAGATTTGACAATTTTGGAATTGATCCTTTGAAGGACTTGCTTGCTGATACTTCCGATCTCAGATTTCGATGGATTTATAAGTCTGCAGGTAGGGTTGTTGGGAAAAATT
>CACRXK020015310.1:0-12319 GCA_902702795.2 Paramuricea clavata
GTCGCCATCGTCGAAAATTCTTCTCAAATAGACCACGGCCGCGACAGCTTCCTCCAAGGCATCACAGAACGTATGAAGCTCTGACTCAATCACGTTTTTCTTCTTAGGTTGTATACATCGTGGTACACTTACTAGCTCTAACTCTGGCAGCCTTCTTAACCAAGCTTTCCATTTCGTCAGATGGGAATTAGGAATGGGGTCATTCCAATCGAGACCTAGCAGGCCAATTGTTGTGTTAGGATCTTTGCTTTGATAATGAATGGCGAAGCTAACCCAAGGGTGTCGAATACGCCGGCCAGCTTGCTCAGGAGGCCTCTTCGGGTGTATCTTACTTCTTCAACCGGTGCAACTGCAAATGTAAGTTCGTCAGTTTCAGTGTTCCATTTTACACCGAGAATTTTCTTTTCTGGTTCATGTCCGACAAGGTTGGTCACAATGTCAACATCAGGTTTCGTTTCCTGTCTAAGCTCAGATACCACTTCCGGGATGTTGGAAGTCCACTTCCTTAAATGTAAATCACCCTTTGCTAAGATCTCCTTTACTTGCTGACCTCTTTTGATTGCTTTTTACTTAGTCTCTGCAGAGTCAAGATAGTCGTCCACGTACAAGTTCTCGTTAATAGCTTTCACAGCGTCTTCTTGTCCTTGTCCATGATCTTTAGCAGTTCGGCGAGTGGCATAAATTACTTCGCATGGTGACGAAGTATCACCGAAGGCTAATCTGTTCATCTGGTAAGTGTCAATGACCTTACTGTTTTTCTCTTTCAACAGAAAGCGATGATATCTAGCATCTTGTTCCTGCAATCTAACTCGGCTGAACATTGCCTCGATATCGGCTCGAATGCAACATCACCTTCCCGGAAATTTGTGAAGACTTGTGGAAATTCATTCTGTAGAACAGGTCCTGGGAGTAAAGCATCGTTTAAACATTTGCCTCTGTACCTAGCTGAGGCATCAAAAGATTACTCGGATCTTCTTCTTGGCGGATGATTTCTTATATACCCCGTGATGAGGAAGATATCATTGATTTGGTCCTATGAGGTCGTCTTCTTCACCCACTTTGTGCGCATATCCGTCTTCTACATACTTGCTGACAGCTTTGCGATAATCTTTCTCACACTCTGGGTCTCGCTCAAATTGACGTTGCAAGCCTTCCAATCTCTTTTGCGCGACTTTCCGATTGTTCTGAAGCTGTGGTTCGTTTTCTTTCCATAACAAGGAGACCTCGTAATCGGTCTCCAACTTCCTGGTCTCGTGTTCCAGTATATCCAAGGCTCGTTGATCATCATTGGAATTGTGTGGCAAGTTCGTTGTCTTAGTCCCAAACGACTCGCTATCCCAACACTGCTTAAAGGCAACATCGAGTTGTTCTGGCTCAGCTCTAGCAACGTGATAGCTGTGGATGTCACCACGAGGCTTGCCAACCAGCCCAACCGCCATCCATCTTTTGACTACGGGTTCTTGCGGTTTGCCCATCTTTACATCCAATGGTATCAACAAATCTGCATGATCAAGACCGATAAGGATATCAATTTCATCACCAACAGCTTTCAGGTTAACATTTTCCAGGTGTTTCCACTTTCTTTTGATATCAGGCCATTGAACTGTTCCAACTGGCTGACAGATCTTTGGAAGGCTCCAGGCTGTGAGGTTAACGTATTCAGCATTGTCTTCTGGTGTTTTAACATGGAGGTTTTCTTTTCCTCCAACACCCGAAATGTTCAGCGTGGTCTTCTTTCCCCGCAATCGCACCTTTCTAACAAAAGATTCTGTTACCTGCGTAGTGTCAGAACCATCATCAAACAAAAGGTTTCCTTTCACCTGAACTCCACCAGCACCTACGACGGCAACTTCAACAATTCCAAACGCTACACCAGATTGTGGTGTCTTGGTGGTGGTTGAACGCACATTCTCTTTTTGGTGTAATAACGGGTGATGTTTCTTTTTGCAGTTCCCGATGCCGCATTCCTTTGTCTGTGGACAATTTCGAGAAATATGAGATTCTTCTAAGCAACCGAAACAGAACCGTTTCTTTTTTACAAAGTTGAAACGGTCTTCCGTTGACAACTCTTTGAACTTTGTACAATTCTCCGTCCTATGCTTGCTATCACATTTCACGCATTTGGCCAAATAAAGATCTTCTGGGACGATTTCGGTTGTTACGATTTTCTTTTCTTCGAGTATTTTGTGGGGGCAATTCACTCCAGTAACACTTTCCTCTGGCTCCCAACCATGTGCTGAATGCTTCTAGCGTCATCTTCACTTGACCTTCACCAACTTTTGTCCGCCAGGCCTTTGCATCCTCCTGTGGTAACTTATCAGTCAGTTCATAAATAAGAGACGACACAAACGGAGATTCTCCTTTACTATATCGTTTTAGTACAGCAAGATGACTTCTCGCTTGATCAACGAAGGTCTGGAAACTAATTGCTAAAACTGTCTGGGTCTCCTCTAAACGCGTACTTCATGTAAAGTTTCGGGGAAACGTCCGTCCAGAGGGGTTATTAGAGACCGTACGATTTTAGGACGCCACCGCGACGACCACGGCCGAATTAAACAAACTCCTTGAAACAAATGGTAGTAAAGATAATTCGTGGTATATGATCAATCGTATTTGAATTTATTACAGTCTTAGAAGTTTATGTTTGGGAAGAGTTCTGCTGAACCCAGTTTGAAGTTGCATGTACTTGTTGCGGCTTGGAATGCAGCCGTTGTATCAAAATCTAGACGTGAAAATCTGTGATTTGTGAATCGACGACAATGTCTAAATTATTCATATATTGCAATTTACTAATAGTAGCTGCAATAGATTGGATACCTGATACCGTTGCAAGACCTTTTTAAAAATTCACAATATTTTGTGTTTGCTTTAGTGTAGGTTAATGCCTAGGTAGGAAATAATAAAATATACAAGTTTCAAGAAGTTAGAATAAAAGCGCGAGATGAAAGTGAGATATAAAAAAGCTCAAATATCACTTGCGTAATTAACCTTTTTAACATGTTTTCGAACGCGTCCGAAAATAATTGCGAAAAATTTTTTAAAACTGACTACAATTTCAAAGTCAGCGATTTTTGTTCATTTTATGAATGACTTCTTCCACACAGAAAGTATGAAGGAATTCTGTAATCTTACGAAATTCGAGTGGTCGGTTTTTACACGGACTGCCTCTTAAAATAATGCAATGCTCTGGATGGATACAATAGAAACTGGTGGAACAGCCAAACAATTCTCATTCTGTAATTTTTGAACGAAAAATTCCACACCGGATGTACCCGGGTCCCAAAATCGCGAAAAATACCGTGTTAACTTGCAATTATAATAATTCGCAAAGCGATCAACTTCTAACTGTTTTAACAAAGCGTCTGTAATTTGTCAATCATCTGGATCAATTAAACGACTTATAAAATCAGCTCGCACATTTGCATCACGCGGTACCCATTGAATATCAATGCTGATAGTTTGATCAATACAGAGCTCAAAAATACTGATAGCAATTGTAATTCCAATTTCATACTACCTACGTCTACTATTGTTGGAACGGCTCGAATATCTGTATACCACTTAACATGGGTGCGCGGAAGTATATCGGCAAATGATCATATTGCAAACTCAATTGCTGCTAACTCTCTCCAAGTGGAACTTTTGCAACGTTATCTTAGGATAAATATTAATGCCCAGCATAAAACACGTAAAAGAGCCATAACAAAAATATAATTTAAAATATTTTATATGGCTCTTTTACGTGTTTTATGCTGGGCATTAATATTTATCCTAAGATTACGATTTCCGCCTGGTTCATCTATCGCAAGTATTTTGCAACGTTCATTTACATCCCACATTTTATGAAAAACCTGGCTTTAATTTAGAGTGATGACCGAGCCACAGCATGTTTCACTCGCAACAGAATAAACAACAAAACAATTCGGTTCACGGTGGAGAAAACAATTCCGGCCATTAAGTTTTACAATATTCTCTTTCCAAAACAATATTTCATGTTTACTAAATTCATCTAATTGAAATATTCTATCCCAACTTGCAGCACTAGCAACAGACATGGAACAATACCGTGTCATAATACAAGCAATATTACCTACGGCAGCCCCTGTAGAAATTATTTGCACTGTAAACGAAGCAAGTACTCGCTCGGAAACAATAAATTTTAATTATATAATAGATTGAATTGTATGAAGGTCCTGAAGGGAGGGTCGTATTCCCATTTCCCAGCCCAAATTTTGACTAAATCCCATTGTCCCATGGCCATGACCTATTTTCTCAATGCGTCTGCTCACAATAGTGAAACCCAACCAATCGAGCATTTGGGTGGGTTCCCAGATAGCTTTATCATCGTTAGGTATAAAGCCGGCACTAAGTAAATCTTGCTTTACTGTGTTGGGATTAGTACGACATAATTGTAGGTCTTTAGCAAGTGACCACCCATCGTCCAGAAAGATTGCTATATTAATATTCAAATAGCGCCAATAATTTTCTAGAGATCTGAGAAGGTTCGTGAATATATAGGGCGCAGTTGATAAACCAAACGGGAGAACAGTAAAAACATAAAATGTTTCATGCAACGAAACCGGGCACTTCCATGCAAAACCCAAGTACGTTTGGTGACCTTCAAAAATTTCTACATGGTGGTAACCGCTTTCCAAATCTAACGAAAAATATAAGCATCTTGTTCAAAATATGCCATAGCTACTTTAATTCCAGTCATCATACTTTACTCGACATTTTTGGAGACTCATACTGACGTACCTCAAATCAAGAATTAACCTTTTTTTACCATTGGCTTGTACCGAAACAGACAAAGGATTAACAACATGAAGTCTAATTGTGATTTGCACAATTCGACCCGATTGAGGCAGTTCTGAAATGGCTCCATTTACAAAGTCTTTATGACTATGTGCAGACTTATTATTAGTTAAAATATTTGGTTTTGGAATGTGCCTAAACGGTAACTTGTAACCTTCTCCAATCACGTTCACTGATTTTTCATCTTCCTTATCTGCAACAGCTTTCTCTCGTGGAGACGTTTTTGGAGCTGCATGCACTCTATATGATTCAACAGCTTTAGTAAACCAACGTTGCAACTCGGGATCTGGCATTTTATAAGCTAAATATGTTATCTGCCTGGATTCTGAACGAGAAGAGACCCAGTGTCTATAACTCAAGCAATTTATAGTTGCCACAGTCTGCCATATATGGCAAGCAGATACATCAATTAGCCTGCTCATGCACACCAGCAGAAAATTCATTTATGTTCTTATTCACTGCGTTCAACCGAACATAAAATAATTTCAGCTCAATTTCCTGAAATAACCAGACAACACAAGTTATGGCTGGATTCCCAGTGGTCGAATCCAGCTATTAGAATACACAAAGTATCACTATAGGAGAATTGTACAACAGTACATACAGACGACCATCTGATCAGCATCAGAACTCAACCTTTAATTGCCTCTTGGTCGGCTCTGATGGCTGAAACTTGGTTTGTCTACGCTTTCGATTTACGGCCTCTTTAGGTCGCTTGAGTCTTTTTTCGTCTTCTGAATCGGATGCTAGGTCGTCTGACTCGTTCTCTTCGACGACTTTCGACCCATCTTTGTTGCTATCTGCGATCTTTATTAACTTCTGCCTGCGTTTGAGCAAAGCTTTCGCTTCTTGCACGAGAGCAGCAATGCGTAGAATCGCACTCCCGGCGAACTTAGCTTTCTCGATCTCGTCTAGGATTGCATCAGTTTGGGCGTTTAACTCATATTGCTTCTGATTGCCTTTGTAATTCAATTGAACGACTTCTTTTTCAGTTTTTCCTTTGAGTTCAAGTTGTTTTCCCTTCTCGTCTATTTACTCTTCTGAATATGTTTTGAACATATTAAACACTTCACTGATTTTTCATCTTCCTTATCTGCAACAGCTTTCTCTCGTGGAGACGTTCTTGGAGCTGCATGCACTCTATGATTCAACAGCTTTAGTAAACCAACGTTGCAACTCGGGATCTGACAATTTATAAGCTAAATATGTTATCTGCCTGGTTTCTGAACGAGGAGAGACCCATGCAGTGTCTATAACTGAAGCAATTTATAGTTGCTACAGTCTGTCATAAATGGCAAGCAGATACATCTATTAGCCTGCTAATGCATATCAGCAGAAAATTCATCAATGTGCTTGTATTGATGTAGTTAGCTTTTTTAAAATGCTTAATGGCGGGTGATTTGAATTCCTATACTTGTATACAACGTATCGTTACACTGGGTTTGTATTTTCCAATTAGGGACCATTCATTATTTATGACCGGGGGTGGGCTGGCAAAATTCAATTAACAACTAAACAAAATGTCCTGCCCCACCCCCTGCATGACAAAAAAATTCAATGACCCCCTTCACATGAATGTACAGTACTCTATAGAAATGAGCTCTTTAAACTTGTGCTTTCAACAATTAATATGCATGCCTATTTAACTCATTAATTAAGCGGCAGGGTTTCCTGTTGAGGAGTAAAATCGTCTGGCGTTAAACAACTAAAAAAATACGTAGGGTACACTGGGGCGCAATGGGTTAACTAGAGACATTGTCAGATTTTTTGGTCAACCCATTAATTAAGCTTCAAAGCGCCAAAGAGGCTAAAGCTGGACGTCATACCATTTTTCGCTACTGAGAGTGTAGTAAAAAGTTGCTTGAAGTTGCTCGAGCCAAAAAAGGTTGCTCCAAACGCAAAACGTTGCTCAAACGTTGCTGAACACAATCGAGACATGCCTAACAGAGCTTTCCCGTTGATAAGTAAAATCGGTTATAGGAGTATAGGTTAATTACAATGCCATAGGAAGCTCTTTTTGATTGGGGAGCTGACAGCGAGGACCAAACGCCCGACGAAATTTTTAAATAGTGAGAGTCTCCGAAATGCCATTTCCTGGACTTTGGGGAGGATTTGACAGAATTACTGACGGTTCTTTCAGCGAACAAAGGCAATTGTGTTGTTGTTATGGACAAACATGATTATCGCGAGAAGGCTCTTTCACTGTTGAATGACAGAAATACGTATTCTATTCTCAAGTCTGATCCTACTGGAAAGACTAGAAGAGGTTTAAACGCCAAGTTACTTCTTTTGAAGAAATCCGACATTATCAGCAAGGCTACATATGAGTAGTTATACAGCAGTGATAGACTATCTCCGCGTTTCTATGGTTTACCGAAAATCCATAAACCGGAAATTCCATTGAGATCGATTGTGTCGTTTGTGAATTCTCCTACATATGAAGTTTCAAGTTTTTGTCGAACATTTTGTCCCCTGTGGTGGGGAATACTGAAAACACTGTCAAAAATTCCTGTCATTTTGCAGAATTTGTACGAGGTAAACTCTTAAAGCAGATCAAGTGTTGGTATCATTTGATGTCGTTTCCTTGTTTACCAGCATCCCAGTTGATCTTGCCATCAAGGTTGCGGCAAAAAGACTAAGACAGGATGCAACTTTGTTACAAAGAACATCCTTGCCTGTAGAAGATATTATTGATCTTCTGTCTTTTTGTCTCAACACCACATACTTTGTGTGTTGAGGGCTGTTATTGTCAACAGGTTTTTGGAACAGCGAGGGGTCACCAGTATTGGCAGTAATTGCTAATTTAGTAATGGAAGATGTCGAACAAAAAGCTTTAGCCTCTGTTCCGGTATCTCTATCGTTTTGGAAACGTTTCGTCGATGATGTCATCTCTGCGGTTTCTAGAAATGAAATCGATATTCTGCTACAACATTTAAATTCTATTGAGCCGGCTATCCAATTCACAGTAAAACGTGAGATAAATGGACATTTAGCTTTTTTAGATTTGAATGTGCACAGAACTGTCGAAGGGAAGTTAGAGACTGATGCTTATCGCAAACCCACACACACAGACAAATACTTGTCATACGACTCTCATCACCGAGTAAGCCATAAAAGATCCGTAGCAAAAACTTTGCTTCAAAGAGCTGAATCCTTGCCGTCAAACAGTGATTCTCAAGCTAATGAACGTGAATATGTACTTCTAAATATTTTAGGGGGAAACGATTACCCAAAACGTTTTCATAATGATTGCCTGAGATCACCTGTTTGTAGGAATAGTCACTATAGTCTTACTAGTCATGACTATAGACTTAATGGTCATGACTATAGTCTTGATAGTTATGCCTATAATCTTAATGGTCATGACTATGACTTTAATCTTAATAAGATAAGATAAGATAAGGTGTGTTTAATGACAACATTATTCACGCTAATTAAGTACAGCGAATTACAAATGTGTTTACAGACTAAGTTAAAAATAAATTTACAAATGTTTCCGGACTTTAAAAAAAGCTCATGCACTGGGACTGGTTTACAATTATTGATGAAAAACCCCATTAACTAGATTATAGATACACAAATGTAATTTTGTTAAATTACATGCGAATACTTAGATTTGTTATTAAACAATTTAATGGTACTAGGAATAAAACTTCGACGGAGTCTTTCAGTTCGACAACGAGGTAATGTCAATATATTAGGATTTCTTAAATTATACCCATGAGCATCCGCTCTAGTACTCGGTATGTGCCTCGAATGAGGGCCACCTATAGCTATTTTATTTAAGGTTTTTACACATAACTCGTCTCTTCTTTCTTTCAAAGTTTTACAATTCAAATTCTTTAGAGCATCCGCATAATGCAACCCAGGTAAAATAATCCTGCAAGTACGTTTCTGGACACGTTCAACCTCTTCACATAAGTACTTAGGGATGGCATGGTGCCATACTACGCAGTAATAGTCATGACTATAGTCTTGATAGTCATGCCTATAGACAATATCTTAGGATATCATACAGTATCTTAAGATATCATACAACATCTTAGGATATCATACAATAACTTAGGGCCGGAGTTAAATGAAGACCAAATTCAACTTTTGGTAGAAAATAGCACGCCAAAATGCACTCAAAAGTCAACAAAATTTGGAATGAAAGTATTTGATGGTAGGTTAAATGTTTGAGCACTGAAAATTAACACTAAGTTTGATATATTGACTAGAAAACGACGCATTAAATTTCGCCAATACAGAGATATATCCTCTTTAAAAAATAGCTTTTCTTGGGCTTATTACAGAGTGGTTCAGAAGTTCAAAAATATTTGACAAGTACATAACAGAAATGTCAAAAAAAAAGAATTGAATTCCTGCTTGAAGCAGTTTTACACGTCGGTCAGGCAAAAGACGGCTTGTACTACAAAGAAAAAACAATGAAAGCTATACGAGCAGCTATTGACAGGTTTATAAACAAAA
The DNA here is from genome assembly GCA_902702795.2 of Paramuricea clavata. Lineage (NCBI taxonomy): Eukaryota > Metazoa > Cnidaria > Anthozoa > Malacalcyonacea > Plexauridae > Paramuricea > Paramuricea clavata. The sequence goes on from CACRXK020015310.1 coordinate 9,286, forward strand.
CTTCAAACAGGGGATTTAGCATAGTCGGTGACCCTACCTTCAAGGAAGCCAACACAGTTCTTGACGCTTTTCTCAAAGACTTGAGGAAATCAGGAAAGATAGCTGGAGTTGTCCACAAGAAGCCAAGTTCAAAAGAGCAAATTCAGTTGCTTCTTCGTGCTGGTGAATTGGCGCCGACGAACAGCGAAGATCCAGCTCAACTCTTTCGCACAGTGTGGTTTTATCTAAGTCTGTTCTTCGGCAAAAGAGGCAGAGAAAACCAACGGCAACTAAAACCAAACATACTTATTCTCAGGTCGACCCCAGACGGTAAATAATTTTATGAGCTCAATCGTGAAGTAGCTGGTTCAGTATTGGCAACAAAGTATCACCAAGGCGGGGTCGATGACCCCGAAGATGAATCCGATGGAAAAATCTTTAGTATCCCTGGTTCCAGCAGTTGTTCTGTCGAGGCCATCAAAAAGGATTTAAAGCACCTGAATCCTGCGTGTGATAGCCTGTTTCAGCGTCCAAAAATTGCACAAGTCAACAAGTTTAATGTTAACGATATGATCTGGTGTGCTAACGCACCGATCGGTAAAAGCACGCTGGGAAATTTGCTTCGTGTTATGACCAAAAGAGCAGGTATTGAGCCCCCTTTAACCAATCACTCCATAAAGGCAACATCAGTAACAGTTTTGTCCAATGCCAACGCTGAAACTCGCCTAATAAAGTCTGTAACCGGTCATAAATCTGATACGTCGAACGAATCTTACAGCAGTCGTCCATCCGCACAACAACAAGAGGCCATGGCTTCGATTTTGTCCGATTACATTTGCCCAGACGATTCAGCAAATCCTACCATCGTTCGCCAAACAGACTAAGATAAAGAGAACCAAATTCCTACCCACGGATCTAGTAGTTCTGCTGTTGTTCCTTCAGTTTGTTTAGCGAGAAGCGATCATCAGCTGATGACAGTTGTCAACAATCAGGCGATCAGTTTCAACCAACCCAAGCAGCATGATGACAAAATGTCCCGTTTATAACTTTAACAATTGCTCTGTTAATAATTATTTTCCAGTGACTTTATATAATTTGTACGAGGTTTATAAGAATGTTTTTCGATCGAGCAAGAACGAACATAGTCTCCCTCGCGACGTTCTTATAGTTCTAACCCTCGCTAACTAAAGTCTGCTGAAACGAGCTGCACATTCCATTCCATCCGATCGACCAATCACAGCGAACCTTCTATATTTCGGAAAGTGATTTAGGGGCGGAATATAAATACTACATAAATATTTTTATATTTTGAAAGCAGTCGTCGCTTGAATTTTGGTCAAAATTGCACATAAATCGAATTTAAAGATATTGATACTGGTCCAGGTAATAAAAGGCACCATTAATGATCAGATGCGGTCCTGTACTACTGAAGATGTTCGGTTATATTTAAAACGCAGACAGCTATGATGGCATTATACTGTATCAAAGAAAACGCAACCTCGGAATTTCCTAAGAAATCACTTTGCAACTCTTAAGTATAAAAGATTTTAGACCACTGGGAATTGAAATCGAATTGCTAATAGATCATATTACTGTTGTTGTGCATTAAATAAATGCATAAATTTTGCTTTATGCACTCGCGTGTGCAGTAATTTTGACAGTTGTGCTATTTTAAATTCCCAGGCGCCTAAAATCTTTTGTCTTTAAAACAATGTCGATTTCTTGAGAAATTCCGAGGTTACGTTTTTTATACACCCTGTGTGAATCTAGGCCAGCAGACAGCATCAAATGCCGAATATATTTCGCTGAAATTTGAACTTTTAACGGATTTTTATCTTTAATTAAGACAACAAATTAAGACAACAAAAACTCAGAAGACAGAAAATTTGATATAATACTGTGGCTTAGAAAGCGAAATATTAGTTTCAAAGTAAACTAATTTGCTGTTTGAGCAACCACTTCTGACTTCTGAATGTAAACACAACACAAATATATTAAAAACCCGAGAAACTTTTAAATGCGGCCAGATGAATTTCCAATTCGCCCAAACTTCGAAACCTTTATACATCTAACTTCGCTATACTTTTCTACATGACAACGAGGGCTTAACCTTTTAGAATTTTTCGTCGAAGCCATGGCATATAGGAAGTATTTAATAGCAACATTTGGACATTATCCCGTTGATATAATAATACACTGGTTATAGCTTCTATAGGTATCAAAAGTGAAGCCAATCTCGTACCCAGAGCAATGCCTGTGCGCTGGCTAGGATGGCATTGGCTCTGGGGAAATTGAATTTTTCCTGTGCTGTGATTGGTTTAACGTTTATCAGTCGTGCATGCCGACAAAGAACCGGAACCCCTAAATTTAGGGGTTACGGTTGTCAATTTCCCCAGAGCCAATGCCATCCTAGCCCGCGCACAGGCATTGCTCTGGGTACGAGATTGAAGTGAAGCCAACTCGCAAGCGTGCAAATTTACTTCCGGATACCCAAAGGAGCGATAATTAATATGGCCTTATATGGAGAAATGTGATTTCGAAGCAAATATTTTGTAAATATGAGTGAATCCTGTGTTTTTATAATATAGTGTTTATTTACATTTTCATGCAAGTCCCTTGCCATAAATTCCTATAAACTGTAGATTGTAGAAAGCATTCCAAACTTTGTCTTCAATCCTCATAAAACACCACTCATTTTAAGACAATTTCCAGCATTAGTTTCGTACTTCAGAACACATATTTGCTATGGCATACAGTCTCCATATTTTTAATGGTAAAGTAAATAAAATTTATTTATTTATTTAGCTTTGCCAACTAGGGCAGGGTCACCACAACAGCATATGCCAATTACTGTGGGCCCTTTTTACCTAACCCACCCTGTCAACTTTCCCTGTGGGAGGAAACCGGAGTACCCGGGGAAAACCCACGGCTTTCGGCAGAGCGTTGACTTTTGCTCTTTTCACATGAGGACTGGGTTCGAGTCGCATTGAGAAGGTACTTAGTGAGATTCGAACCTGCAGAACCGGAGTACCCGGGGAAAACCCACGGCTTTCGG
>CACRXK020015311.1:0-12317 GCA_902702795.2 Paramuricea clavata
CATTGGCATCATACGAATAAACATAAATTTTCGAGTTTTCTAGCCTACTTCTACTAACATTTTTAAAGTTTTCATTGTGAATCACCTGTTTATCTCTAATTCATTAATAATTTGCTACTTATATTTATTTGATAGTGTCATATACTGAATAATGCGTTTTAATACACACAAGCAATCCTGGATATGATATAGACGATGCAAGCTGTCCATTAAAAAAGTGACGGTATTCTATTTCACAAAGAAATAAAAACCTGCTTCGTATCGCAGAAATTGTAAATTGTGGAACTCTTGCGTGTGAGGACAGACTTTCGAATCTTCCTAAATTAACATTACATTAAAAGAATGGGGCCAAAAAAACACACACCCAAGTCAATCGAATGGTTAAGTAGAGCGACTGCACGCGGAGGGATTGCAGAAATGATAAACAACTTCGACATAGCTGTTGGAATTAAGCGAAGAACGTATCCAAGCTCACAAGCACAAATCTTCAGAGCCAGAAAGATGAAAATACTTTATCTGATCTCTTGGAATTGAAATCATTTACAAGTATCAATGATCATTTTCATGAAGGTTTCACAGATATATCAAGATACATTAATAGCAACATTAGACAATGCTGCATTTCATGACTAGCTAAACAAACACAAGAGGAACATTCACCATGCAAGCACTACCAGTGGACACATCAGAAGATCAAGAGGAATTATGAGTGTGAATACTGTGACACTTGAACAACAATAATTTGTATGGCTGTAGCACAGGCTACCTAGACCATCCTAGCTTGAAAGGATTAGATGCACAATTTGCACTTGTCTTATTATAATATATAGCTATTCCAATTAAGGTTAGTGTCACAGACAATAGTTAAATGCATGTACACTAGCTGAACGCTAAAAAATGATATTATTTTAACACATCAATAGCCTCGTGGGAATACAAATTAAATTAGTATTTATAATATATTTGAGGTGTTAAACTTATTCAAAACTATCATTATTCCTATTATTCATTTAGCAATCATATTATTGTACATCTAACTATTGTCTGTGACAACCAAAATTGAAATAGCTGTATGGTTACAGTATATTGTATATATATACATATATATTCAATTTACAATTTGTTCTGCTGTATGCAGTATGCGTTTTTGTCATATGAAGTAAATTGAGTTTATATAAATGATGACATATATATGTTGGAGGGTCAGGAGAGTGTGAACATACTGCAACTCGTGCCCACTTTAAGAAAACTATAAGTTCAACAAAATTCACATTTGTGATGAATTGTATATTCATTTGGTACAAAGTCAAGAATATTTTACAGGCCCAAAAATATTTATCTAATCAGGTAAAAACATTCCCTTTCCGGCTATATCTAAACTACACTCAACACATAAACATTGTGTTTTGCATACACTACAGCAAATGTCCTCCAAGGGATCAATATCTTGCCTATATGATATCTGAATTTATTTTTTTATTTGTGCTGCCTAGTGATATTTTTTGATGTTTTCGCGAAAAACCGAGGAGTGAAGACAATTTTCAAATTCAAAACATTACCCGAAAAGTTTAAAAACTGGCCACCCTATCGATACTAAAGACAGTAAAATACAGTGAATTGGCTTCAGTGGAAGTAGTGGACTTAGTGCCAATGATTTAGATTATTGCACTTCACTTGGTGGAATTAATATTAGATCATTAATCCAAGTGGAATATATAAATTTTAAGATCTAACCAGGAACGACTGCGAAAAATGCAGCACAACGTCCTCTGGTAGGAATTGAACCTACGGCCCGCAGGGCCTACCTCCATTCCTACCAGAGGACGTTGTGCTGCATTTTTCGCAGTCGTTCCTGGTTAGGTCTTAAAATTTATATATTCCACTTGGATTACAAACCCTAACATTCTAAGACTTAGTGCCAAGCCCGAAATGTACTTTTCTCCAAACAAACTGCGAAAAAAACCCAAATCTAGTATAGACATCGAAAAACACTTGCCAGTACTACCATAGACATGTTTTGATTCAAATGTTCTATATAAATTCAGCCATTCTTCGAAAATATACGTATAAATAGAAATAATACAATGTACAACTCGGGCAAAATTGTTTTTATAAATGTTGTAAAGAGCAAATTGTTTTTCGGCAACTAAAATTTGTATTTGTCTGTCAAAAAGCATTTTTCAAGCATGTCCATGCTGCAAAACGAATCGGAAAATAAATATTTTTACTCTGTTTACCTTCTGTTTTCTTGTTGAATAGAAAAGCATCTATTGCAATGAAACTAAAAGCTTTTTATCCAGCTTTTTTCGCGTCGTTTTAGCAGTTTCTCAGCCATGCTTGCACTAAAGTAACAAACGCAACTGATCTCATATGTACTTCGCAACTGGAATTTTACTGATCGGAATTCATTATAACCATGATTAACTATAAAATAAAAAATAAACACGTTATTTACCTTATTATCCACGTTATTTCTATTCATTTGTTCTTTCAAACTATGTAACCGTTTTTGTAATATTAAACAATTATTTTGTAAATATATATACCATACCCTGTAAATTCATTTAGATTGCTCTGAAGATGTTGTATTGTAAACAACGAAACGTTAGCTAATAAATTTTTACTTTTAAAGTTATGTTTGGTTTTAAAGTTATTTGCTGGGCTCTGCTCTTTAACGTTATTTACCGTTTAGGTCGGTGCGTACTAAAAAATATTTTCCCTCGGCCTCAGAAGCGTCCCTCAGCCTTCGGCGTCGGCCGGGCCGCTTCTGAGACCTCGGGAAAATATTTTTTTCAGTACGGACCTCGCAGCCGGTAAATATCATATTTGTCTTTTCGTAAAAGATGTTCTTTCGGTGAGAATTTGCAACCAACTCAAAGCAATTATGCAAGCCAAGTGAAGTCATTTTATGTGCCTTCGATCAAGTTTATTTGCTGTAGCAGTCATAGCAATAACGTGTTACGTTAGGAAATACAGCACACAATATACTAAGTTTTGTATAACCTCGTTTAATTTAAATCATCCCCCCTAAAAGAAAATTGAGACAACAATATAATGCATGATTGAGAAATATCATGTAGAGTTAGTTTTTTCTTTTGGTCAAGTTCAGCTACATAGCTAGCAATCAATTTCTTCGTTGTCACATTCCAATGGCTGCTGCATGAAAACCATTTCTGAGTTTTATCGCACATAATTTCGAACTGGATTGTTTATCAAAGGCGCATTCGCGATATACTGTAATGAGCAGCACAGAGGTCACGTCATTTACTCATTTACACAAAGGCCCTGAGTTGGACGTTCTTCTACTAACCGCTGTTTTAGCGAAAAGCTTCAAAAGCAAAAGCTGGTAAATCAGCGACTCGCCATAACCGGTTGGCAAAAATGGCCAGTATATACACGCCAAAGGACAGCTTTTCCAAGCAAATAACCTGCTTGGGTTTCAAAATAGCGTTTGCATACAAATATTTATAATAGGAAACTGCAAACAAATAAGAATAAGCTAGAACACATTTTGAATCTTTTTGCATATATTTGCAGCATAAAATTGCCATTTATTGGCATTGGCCGCATTGCGATTGCCATCCGGTTGTTTTAAAGCATGCATGCCATTTGATATAGGATTTAGCACATCCATCGTCACCTTCTGTTCCGCATAGCGGATGTGTTTGTTTTGGCGACGCGTAAAGGAGGATAAAGCCACTTTTGTAGCCTGCGTAGCAGTCGCTAGTCACAACCTTGGGCTTCAAAAGATCATATTTGATTAATAGTTTGTGAGACAACCTAATTTCAAAATCTCGTACACTTTTGAACGCCTCGGCGGGCCCCTCGGAAGGCGAGCAGGCTATGCGAAGGCCGAAGCTTAAAAATCAATATTCGAGACAGGAGTTTTATAATAATATTTATTGTCTTCAATAATTACTTCGTTGCACTGACAACCGTGGCCGTACTAACATTGCTAACATGACATCGTAATGCCATCGACTTATAAGAGGGTCTTAATGGGGGTCTTTGGGTGTCAGTTGTCAGCTAAAATTTAAGCCAATTGTCAGTTGTCAGTGCGATATATTGCAAGCTGTCAGTAGTCAGTTACTGCAAAATGCGGACTTATAATTTTTTTCATCATTTCTCAGTAGTCAGTTAGGATATTTTGTCAGTTGTCAGTCAAAAATTCAGGCAAATGTCAGTAGTCAGTTAACCCCATTCAGACCCTCTTATAATTATTTCGCCAAAATGGCGATTATGATAATCAGGGCCTATCAGAGAAATTCGGAGGCCCGGGGCAAATTTTTTTTTCGGGAGCCCTATCTTTCCCATAAAGGTTGGCGAGCGGGGAGGGGGTGAAAACTTTTTCCGGACATTAAAAAAGGGTCAAAAACATTTTCTGCTCGAATACGAGTTAAACTAAGGTTCAAAAAACTTTTTCCCCACTAATTCCTATTACAACATGTCGGTCATACCATTATTTATAGCAAAAAACGTTAGAATTTTTTTTTTAATTTTGAAAATTTGGGGGCCTTCCTTAAACTGGGGACCGGTGCAAATCGCCCCCAGTGCCGCCCCCCCCCCCTCTGAAAGGCCCTGACCTTTTGGAGAGTGGAAACACTGGTAATGGTCTCTGAAAATCTCTGTGATATTATATTTATAGTCATCGATGGCCAGTCTTGCTGAGGCAGAATCTTTTGAAAATACAACGTATTTCTCGCGAATATTGAGGGTAACAAATGTTCTAGGTATTTCTTTTACAGCCGTACGTAGTGTGGTTGATTGTGTTTATTTAGACTTAACCCAAAATTTTTGTCCCATGTGCGTATATATATTTTTGTTATGAGTTATATATTCAGAGAAGATGCGGCGTGTTATGTTGTTTTTATATGCACAAACTTTTTCAAATTTGGACAATGTTATAAGGCTGCTGAATCGGCAATCGGCTTCCTGTGATTGTTCTAGCGGTACCATATAGTGAGTTACGTGTTGAATGACAACCGGCTAACAAAGTTAATCCTTACACCTGTATTCTAAAAGGTCACTCACATTAATTGAGTGAAGATTCAATCTGAGCATCTCTTGAGTGTCAATGTTGTTTTTAAATAGCTGGAGAGTGAGTAGTCACATAGTAATGTACGACATCAATCCTCTATATAGCTACTGAAAAACAGCATTGACACTCAAGAGAAGCTGAGATTGAACCTCCACTCATTCAGTGTGAATGAGCTTTTAGAATACGGGCGGATCTTTATTTTTCTCTCATGTGCGTATATATATTTTTTCTTATGAGATAAAATGTATGTGAGTACTACCGAAGATCGTGAACATAGTTAAAACGTGTTGTTACCGTGATGGTTAAAGTGTGTGCCTATATAGTAAAGCCGAGTTTCCACTTACAGTGTTAACGTTTTCGCCCGCCGTCGACGAAAATTTGGCGAACGATTTTGTCTTCGTGAGTGTGTTTGGTTCTTGTTTACTTACGTCGATGAAATCTCTAGCATAAGTTAACTGATTTTCAGTGACTGTTGGGGCACGTTAACTCCTCGAATATAGGAATAGGAAAAAATTATGTAAAGAACATTTTTACGCCGAAAACGCGAAGTGGAAAATCGACTTTATGCATGCAGAAAGAAGCGAATACGATTGATCTTTTTTTGCACGAAATGTAGAAAGAAACAAATATGACATAAGTGTAAACGTGTAACGCTTAATTTCCATAAGTTTTAATATAATAGTGGACCATTAATGTAATTTTGAAAGGGGCTGATGGAGAGTTTTTAGGGCTGTGTTTCAATTCGTCCAGGTTTCCCGGTGTAGAAAACGGTGATTATTATCGCTTATTCCTTCGTAAAAAGTTCGAAAACACGCTAGAAACGCTACATATTTCCATGTTTTATTTTCATCTTGTTCAAAATATGTCACCTAATAACCAGAAAAACCGGTTATATGTAATTAAGTAAAATTACTGTAACGTAAACAATGTCAACGATCACGTGAATGTCACGATTGTTACACTCCCCAAAGTTTATTAGCTCTAGTAATAAACTTTCACAAAACAACAAGCAAATTACAGTTTATGTGTCCCTTTCTCTTCGAGCAATCTCTCCAATAATTGCAGCATTACGTCTGGGTCTTAATTCATTGTCAGCAACAACGGGAGATGAAGGATTAGCAACAGGATGTTGTTGTGTTTCTTGGTCGTTATTAGCCTTCACCTCGATTGGGATAAGATGTTGCACAACTCTTCGGAGGTAAATTGGTCGTTTATCACTGTTCGCCACCTTAACTATTGCTGCACGAACCTTTCCATCTGACCCCGGAAGCAGTTCCACTACCTTAGCAAGTTTCCACATACATCTGGCAGTCGATTCTTTCTTCAATAACACAATATCTCCAATTGATATTTCACGAGTATTATTTTTCTGTTTCAGTGTTGATTGTTCCCTTAGACTCGTAAGGTACTCCCTCTTCCACTGTTCTGTTAGTTGTATTAATACATTTCGCTGATGGCGAGCTCTTCTCGCCAGAGATCTATAAGTACTGATGATTTCGTGTTGGGCGCTGTTTGGCGTTGAGCTAATACGTCTACCATATATCGGATTTGATGCCGTTAAAGGATACGATATTGAATCGACATCATCGTAAACGTAGGTAATGGGTCTTGAATTGATCACCATCTCTATTTCGACTAAAATCGTGCGGAGTTCTTCAAAACTTAATGTCGAACGTCCTAATATTTTCTTGAGAGGTCGCTTGACACTTCGAACCAACCTCTCCCAAAAACCGCCCCACCAAGGGGCTCTCTCAACAATAAAATTCCAAGTGATACGATTGTTATGAAGGTAAGGTTAGTTCACATCTTCGGATCTAACGATTTTGAGCAATTCCTTGCATGCCGACTTGAAAGTCTTTGCGTTATCTGAGGTTAGAGTGGCAGGAAGTCCTCGTCCTATTGGTGTAAGTCATTATTCAACCAAGCTTGTTGGCGTTTCTTAATAGAATCTTTAATAACAGGAGTAATCCATGGTTTGTCGTTAGGATGATGTTTCACAGTACGCATGGGGATACAGGAATTCAAAGTAACGTGAACTACCGACTGGAAAGAATCCAGTTGTTCCTCGCATGAATTCAGCCGCATGAGTGGCGTCCAGTTAACAGTATTCAGACGAGAGATCAAATTTTGTTTGTTAGGAGCTCGATAATCACGCTTTTGCAATCGTGTGGTTGGTATACTTGGAGCATGTGTCAAAATAGGTTGTAGTAAGATACTGGAATGATCGGATTGACCAATAGGAGGCAAGATGATGGCATCGTAGTAAGGTGACAGAGTTGAAAAAGCTTGGTCAAGGATATTACTTTCCCTGGTGGGCTTGGTAACCAGTTTCTTCAATCTAAAAGAGTTGCAGAGATTACCCGGTTTAAATTGATTGAAATCACCAAGGACCAAGATGGCAGAATTAGGGAAGGTGGCAAGTAAAGAATGCAAACATTTGAAGATATGCATTCGAAGAACATGGTCATCACTCTGAGGAGGATGGTAAACTGTTCCCAATAAAATAGAGTTGATTCCTCGTGGTAAACGTTCCATTCTGATTAGAAACCATTGACTCTCAATTTCTGGCTCACTCCGGTCAGTTAATTCAGTAAAATTAAGTTGAGAATTGGAATAGGTACAAAGACCGCCCCCGCGTTGATTATTCGGTCTATTCCTTCGGCACGATACATAGCCAGGTATACGAATAAGTTCATCAGTTACTCGTGAATTTAACCATGTTTCAGTAATTACGACAACATCGTATAATTCGGTGAAAATTGATGCTGAGACCTCGTCTAATTTATTGAACCTAAATGATTACTAAACCAAATCTTGGGGAAGCGTGGAATTGCAACTGATCTCCGCAAGGGGATTAATGAACTATAATCAGGGACACTGATGCACTCGGGCCGTTTCTGGGTTTCATGAAATCAGTTGGTTGTTGTGGTACGTAAGAAATTCCTTCATGCTTGAGAGAAGTAACGCACTTTCGAATAACTTTCTTAACCGATTCACGTCCACGAATCACCCAGAAACGTTCCCTTAATGCAGTGAGGGTATCTCGTGTACCGTTGTGCAGTACAGTATGCTTGTGAGTGTGTTCGATAAGCAGTTCGACAAAATAGTGTCTGGAAGGAAGTAAAATCGGATGTATACAGTTCGATGACAAGGTGCTATCGCCAATTCTTCCGACACAACGAACGATTCCCTGTTGATCTACATATAACCCAAATTGCGTGACATATTTCGGCGATGCCAGACACTCTTCCTTCGTTTTCTTACGCGCAAGATATCGAATCTCGTTTTCGAACGGATTAGCTTGTACTGATTTGATCCACGCATTTTCCGCGTCGTTAATTTCCGAGGCAGTCAATTCTCTCTGAACACGATTCTTGACCTTGGAAATAAATTTCATCACCAACACCGTAACACGAAGTAATTTTGTTAATGTGCTGTAACGAGTGCTGTCGATTATCATCTCCACGTTTGCAACAGTGTTGTCAGATGAAGTATTGGCCATCGAGTGAGTGATTTCTGGTGCATTCTTTTTTGCTTCTTGTAGAACCTGTTCGTTCTCTTCTTGTACGGGTCGAGGCTTAGGCCATTCAGCCTCTGGTCGGAGTAAAAACGATGGACCATTCCACCACATCGAATTGTCAGAAAGTTTCTTTGCATTCAGGCCACGAGAGGGTATATCGGCGGGATTAAGTTCACCTGGGCAATGTCTCCACGAATCTTTGAGGGTAAAACTTCGGATCTCGTCAACGCGATGTTGTACATACGGTTTCCATATTCTTTCGTTTTGTATCCAACAGAGGGCAGTTGTGGAATCAGTTCAATTGATTGTTTCTAATTGTCTGATCGTTTTAATTGTTGAAGTAAACTTGTTCACGAGTCTTGCAAGAAGAACAGTCCCTAGCAATTCCAGTCGTGGAATTGTTTGTTTCTTTATCGGTGATACTCTAGACTTTGAGGCTACTAGGCGAACTAAAATGCGACCATCTTCGTAGGCTGAACGTAAGTACAGAACAGCCGCATACGCACGTTCTGAGGCATCGCTGAAACCATGAATTTGTATGTCTATAGGAGTCGACTGAAAATAGCAACGAGGAATACGCACGTCCGTAAGGAATTTCAACTCATCTAGAATTGATTTCCACCTTTGTAATAGATTTCCTTCTAGTTTATCGTTCCAATTAGTCTTAATCAAACAAAGTTGTTGAAATAAAATCTTCATTTCAACCGTGAAAGGCGTTAAGAACCCAATGGGATCAAAGATCTTTGCGGTAAGGCTAAGGACAGAACATTTCGTTTCAGGAAGGGAACGACCATATTTTGCTAATTCGCTTAAGTCAAAGAAAATTTCGTTCGAAATTGTGTCCCAGTTTAATCCTAAAACCTTAACAGTCGAATCATTCTTTTCTTTGAAATTCCCAATCGTAGTTTGCGACTTCGCATATGACTCGTCATCTTCAGTCGTATTAACAATCGGTGCTGATTTGGAATGTTCGTGCAGAGAAGTTTCGTCAGTTTCGATCAATTTCAGGAGATTCGGAGAGTTCGAGTGCCATTTACGGAGGTTAAATCCACCTTTCGCCATGATTTCTTTCGATTTCTTGTACACATTGAAGGCTTTCGCGTCGTTCTCCTCCCCCGTTATCAAATCATCAACGTATAAGGAATCTTTCAACATTTCAACAATTTCAGGCTCGCTTTGTTGAAAACAAACGAAGATGGTGCTCGATCGTAGCTCCCAGAATTGATGGCGATGGTCTGAGACCAAAAACTAGTCGGTTGAAACGATATACAGCAGGCTCGGGATTTGAAGCAAATAGATAGTCATACCATAAGAAACGAAGCATGTCTCTGTCTTCGGGATTGATACCTACCATCAGAAATGCCTTTTCAATGTCACCGGTGAGTCCAATAGCATTCCATCGAAACTTCGTTAGTTGATCGAACAAATGAGGGATGTAATTTTCACCGACTTCTAAACAATCGTTTAACGATCGATTGTCTTTCGAATGTTGGGCTGAACCGTCATACACGACACGGACTTTGGTTGTTTCGCGGTCTTTCCGAATTACAGCATGGTTGGGTGAATAATGAACTCGTTTCAAACTTTGCTCGGTTGCACTTGTTGATTCTTCAACTCTTTCGACAATCCCCTTACGTTCTTGATCCTTAATAATCTCGTGATAGTCATAAAGCAGATTCGGTTCATTCTTTAGTTTGTGGTGTAGCGATCTCAGCCGTGTTTCACACAATCGGTAGTTAGTTGAAGATGGCGAATAATCTTCTTTCCATGGCAGACTGACCTGGTAATGATTCTCTTTGAAAACAGGTTTCACAATTTCACTCGTTATCGCTTCGGATTTCCCTTCAACATCTCGATTATCTTTCATACCAATACTGTCCGTCTCCCAAAATTTTCTTAACACAGTGACAATCTCATCGTTACTTTGATATGGTAGGGATTCCGATGCTCCGGAGATGATTAGGTGAGATGCGGTGTTGTCTACGCTAAATAATGAAATGGTTACTGGGGCAGAAAGAACCCAACCAAATTTACTGTTGATGGCAGTTGGACCATAATCTGCTCGAATCGATTCACTCATAATAATGTCCCAATAGTAGTCGGATCCAATGAGCACATCAATTGTATCGTGGTTGTCGTTATCAAAGTCCTCAGCTAGGTCTAAGTCATGAATGTGTGGGTAATCATCAATGTTCACCGCGGAAGGTAAGGCTGAACATATTACAGGGAAGGTCAATGCAGAAATTTCAATAATTTCAGGATTTCCAGGTTTCTGAAGGCGTAAGTTCACCAGATCACACCTATGATTCTTGCACCGATTCTCTCCGAAGGTGTTGAGTGTGAGTTTCTCACGTTGAACATGCTTCAGTTTTAATTTGGAACGCAAGTCCTCAGTCACGTATGATCGTTGACTTCCTGTGTCCAGAAGAATTCGAACTGGAACAGAATGTCTCCCAGTTTCATCCAGAGCTACTGCCCGTGCAGTTTGCAAAAGAACAGTATTTCGCTTTCTTCGATTCTCGTAACTCGTTGCAGTTGTAACCTTCGTTTTGACGTCCTCGTCTTGTTTCGATTTTTCTTTGGTTTCTTCGACTCTCTTTGCATGCACTGTGTCACATATTGACTGGTGATGACGTTTACTACAGTGTCTTCAATTTTGTTGACTTGAGCATTCCTTCACTTGATGACCTTTTCGAAGGCTATTGTAACATCGTCCGCCTTTTGCAAGAATTTGCTTTCGACTTTCGTAGGATTGCACAACATCACAGGATGCTGAATAATGTAGATTATTGCAGAAAGCACAACGAATCTTGAAGTCCTGTTGTGTCTTTGTGAAAAGTGCACTAGCTCCGAGTGGTGCCTGGGTTTTGTTATTATTTGAAAACTTGCGATTGTCAACTGCACTTGCCCTGTCCCCTTCACTCGATTCTCTCGCTTCGATTTTAGTTTTAACAGCCTCGAGAAGTTCATCTATTTTCCATATTTCACTACTGTTCTTACGAGCTATTTGCAATCTTACGTCACTAGGAAGTTTAGACATAATAATAGGAATTAATAAGCTTCCATATTGCTCAGATTGTACCCCAAGTGAAGCCAAACCTCGCACGTTTACACTGATTTTATCGTATACATATTGTAGTGATGAAAGTCGACAATCTGTGCTCGCTTGAATTTTTAGTATTTCGTCAACATGAGCTGAAATAATAATTTGTGGCTTGCCAATTTCGTTTAATTTACACAGAGAAGTAATTTCGTTATCAAGATCGTTTAAAGTCTTTTGTTTAGCTTCCAATAAACAGTCAGTAACTTCGAGTCTACTTGTCGCTTCGTCGGATAATTCTTGTGATAACAAATCGTATGTTTCCTTTTCGAGTTTCTGGCAAACTTCTCGATGAGCCGCCCTAATCGCTTTTTAAGTCGGTCGATTTTCGACATATTCTAAATCTCTACTTCATGAGCTCGCCCCACGTTGGGCGTCATGTAGAAAACGGTGATTATTATCGCTTATTTCTTCGTAAAAAGTTCGAAAACACGCTCGAAACGCTACAAATTTCAATGTTTTATTTTCATCTTGTTCAAAATATGTCACCTAAAAACCAGAAAAATAGGTACGCAGTGCGTACATGTTGCATGCCACCAAAACCATGAAACCTCATGACTCAGAATACTATACAGAACTCCATCTTCATTGTTTCCTGCGTAAGTGCTATTCGTCATGATTCGTCACTTGGCAAGTACTGGAAACAGAAGCAGTCACCC
>CACRXK020015314.1:0-11717 GCA_902702795.2 Paramuricea clavata
TAAAGAAATACATTGTTTCAGAGTGGAACACTTGCACATTCCAAAACATTTGCTTGGACGCAGATAAATTGGCCACCTCCATAAAGTTTTGGCAGATACCTATGTGTTTACACAAACATATGACAATAGAGTGATGAGGCATGCAGCATATCGACAGTGTGTCAGTACATACATAGCCATGCATGCCGTGTGTGGAAAATTCGAAAAACATCCTTCACCTGATGGACATCATACCAGATATGCCTTGACCTAGAGGGTCAAGGGGGTGGGCAGTCAGGGTTTTATGTAGAACAATATGGTTATTTTGTTTCTATGATATGGACAGCATTTCACATTTGTCCATTTTATCAATTATTGAATATAGCACAAATAAATTATGTACATTCACAAATAGAAATTGTATATATCTGCTCTCTTTATTCATAAATCTTTGATTGTGGAGGCATAATTGTAGATGAAGTTTTATATAAGAATCCCAAAATATAACCCTTACTCTCACCCAGCCCATACACAACCCTATGTGATGTCATTTTGGGATCCTTATATGAAATTTCACCCATAGTTTCTTTGACACAAACCCATAGAATTATATACAGCACAATAATTTCTCTGGAAGCATTTTAAAAACATCCTCAAAATTGTTTATTTGTATGTTTTCACTAATAAATTGTAGTCATCTTCAAGAGAGATCATTCCTGAAATTTATTAGTTGAATGTACAAATAAACAATTTAAAATGACTGTTTACATTTTTTCAGAGCAAGTATTATGCACTGTTTTTTTATCAAAGTACTCAGTAGTTCTGACAATACACGCTTTCGATAATTATGCCACACATACTTTTTGGTCTTGGAGCCTCGCTTTCATTAATAAATTATGCAAAGTGATTGGCTCACGATTCATGAGAGCAAGGCTCCCAGGCCAAATGACGTAATTATCAAAAGCCTGAAAAGGTTGTATATCTACTGTAATCTAAAATATTGTGGTACGTTCTTTTACAAAATCCACTGTTGACAGAGCAGGTAGACTGGCAATTGTTAGGGCTATTTTTGTTGGATCTTGATCAGATGTGGATGGTTTTACTTTCTACAGAAACTCTTTGCTTGCCTCTTTCAACACATGAGCACTCAGAATTGGAATGTAGCTCAGTCATTCTTCTCAACAATCACTGGTTTCCATCTTTTAGCTCTCTTACTCGAACGACGGCTCCATACTCCATACTGATATCCAAGGGGGCAAAGATGATATCCTAAAGGGGGTTTAAATATAACCATGGGTAGCTTCAAAAAATCACACCCAAGGGAGTCCTAAATTTTTATATCCTAAGGGGATTATGAAGCAACCCCTCAATAGGGGGGGGGGGTATATATTTAAATGGCCCAATACATATAGGAATTTATGAAGTAATAAATCATATAAAAGTATAATTCAAGAGATAAAACAAGAAAAATATTCGAGATGAAATGGTAGCAAGGACAGGAAAGCAAATACCGCCATGAGTTCTATGATGGGTATAGCCAATAGGGCCAATTATAGGCCCAATATTTACAGTGACAATAGAAAATAGGAACATGCAGTAGTGTTAAAATCTTGTATATAAACTATTATATATTCAGTTCACTGTATATATCATTCATAAATTTAAAACACATAGGCGAGTATTAAAAAGGCATACGTATGAGAAAAAAGTATAAATACCTGAATTTAAAAGTTATGTTTTTAATTGCCTTCGAGTTGATGTTGCTTGATGATGGCTTACTCGACTTGTCATTGTAGTTGATAAATTTCTTGTACATCCATCCACAGGTCATAGACATCATTGTGCAGGGAAATGGTCTTCCAAATCGCACTTCGTACGTACGTTCTCGTTAGGTACTAGGTAGCCTCCCTCACGCTTGCGTTTCCTCCCAGAACCACGTCTTTTCCCACCGTGCGTACCACTTTCAGGCGCTTGAAAAGATGGGCCAGGCTCACTGGCTCAGTAGGACAACGCAAGTTATCGTCACTGTCAGTTTTAGAGCTTTCCATAGCATTGAACGCATGTAAAAATGTGAAATTCGGCCAATACCGCTCGATGCTTCATCTGCACAGACGGGTATCAAATTACACTTCGCATACATAATAACTGTGATAATTCGGAACATCCGGAGATCAAATTATTAGCCTTGATTTCGCACAAATATACATCATTATATAACTGATTTTAAACACGTAAAACTTTCTTTACCCATTAGTACTGTAGACTGTATACATGCGGCTAAATCGAGGAATGCACATTTGCCCGACGCCATCTTGAATTCATTATTAACTGGGGACATCCGTGGTTATCTTATGATAATAATATATTAGTAAAATGGTTATCCATTAAAGTGCTCCTGTGTCCCTTGTCTACATCCGTAGTTTATTTATATTGTCAGCTGCAAGGTAAACACGCGATAAAAAGTTTTCTTTATTAAATTGACTAGGGATATTTACTATGAAAAGATACTGATTTTTATGGCGAATTCAATGGTGTTCTCCGATTTTCCATCTACTCAGTACACAAATTCCTATAGCAGGGTAAAGACTCGAGTTTTAGAGTATTAAAGGGCGAATATCTCGGTTCAGTTTTTGAATGAAAAAGGAAAACTAGGGCGGTTGATACAGAATTTCATGCAGAATCGAAGGGTATTTTCGGAATTTCCATCTACCGTTCACACAACTATGTGCTCACTATACGAAAGTAAATTTGCGTGCCAGAGACTAAGTGTCGATTAATGCATACAAATCACTGTGAAAAATGTCGAACGTGAAATGCTGATATTTTGTGTTTTCGATCGGTTTATTTTCTTTTATATGAAATCAAAAGCTAAAATAAGTCATTATAATATGATTATTTATGATTTAAAAGCATCACAAGTGTATTTATTGTGATTTTTGCTTCTGTAAAGTGTAAACTAGCTTTATACATATACATAACTATTTAGACATGTGCGAGCGACAATTATCCAATCAGAATCCAATATTTTCATTTTCCCGCGAAACGTTTGTTTTGATTACATCATTCATGATAGATACTATGACATCATAACTGATACCCAGGCCATTGCGCGGAATTCAACATGGCGTCGGGCAAATGTGCATTCCTCGATTTAGCCGCATGTAGACTTATATACGACGCCATTTTGATTTTTAAAACTTGATTTACAACATTAAGTTTTTCAAGTTTTTGAACGCAATGCGCATGCGCGAATTTGGGTGCACTGTGCTTTAAGTATTCAGTTCAGTGTATTAATTTAGCCCTATTGTGCAATTTACTTGCTGATTGTATTTTAATTTTACAATTGTTTGTTTGTTCTTCCAGCTTTTACTAAGGACAAATTCCAGACCTGAAATCAGGTTAGTTGGCCTGAATTCAAGACTATGTCCAGGGTTACCGAGAGGGGCGGCAAGGGGGGCAAATTGCCTCGGTCCCCCACCTTAATAGGGTCCCAACTTCAGAGGGAGAACCTAAAATTGAGTAGGTTCTTTAAATTGGTGAGAGTATTTTTGAAATTTAGGGCCCCTTACAGTACCTCCACATGCAGTCTAGCTAAGGTCTAGTCGGGTCTAGCTTAAAAATAATGATGTCATGGGTTCCCCAGGGAAGATTTGCCCCGGGTCCCGCAGTCTCTCGACGGCCCTAACCATGTTCAGCTGTAATTTTTTTTATCAAGCTTAGTGGCTTACGTCAAATGCTGTTCAAAACCGATTAATTAAGAACAATGTATAGGTGTGTGTGTGCATAAGCGTACGGGGGCAGGGAGGGTCGATGTCAAACTTCGTTCTTCCCCTCTAATTTTTCCCGTCCCTCCCGTAAGCCTAAAACGGGAACTACATCCTTACCATCAATGTTGGATTTCCTTCCTGGGAAATAACATACGCGTGTGTAGATTCAGTTTATTTCCATTCCCCCGCCAAAAAGCCCGGGTAAAAAGGAACAACGCGGCCCTTAAAACATAAAGAGCAATGGACGAGGCAGTAAGGTAAGATGAGTGGCTTCTGTGTTTGCGGGCAAATAATAAATGTGAACTTAAAAAGTAGGAATATTTGTCATGCAAGAAGAAGGAACAAAGGTGACTGTCTATAATTTTTTGTATGGTATATTCTTTACATGTAGTTCATCCTTGCAAAAATATTTTTTCTCGATTTACATGGTTTATTGTAGTGGCTTCTCTGCCATTTTAATATATAATTCGGGACAGACTAGAATTCATGCTTTTTTGGATTGAGCCTTTGGGATCTAGTGTAGTGTGAGAGAAAATACTTCATAAGAGTTATAATATATAGTAGGGTCGGGGGGTTTATCGATAAAACCAAAAAACCCGATTTTTTTAAAAAACGATTCAATCGATTTTTCTTTTGACAAAAAATCGAAAAACCGAAAAAAAACCGGAAAAAAATCGGGAAAATACTTGAAACTTGCAGAAACAGCGCGCGAAACATTGAGTATTAGAGGATCATCGAGCGAAAATAAGACCGAAATATTCGTAATTCGCAACCAAAATGGCCGCCATATTTTTTACCCAGTATTTCCACTATTTTATGAAATTTCCTTTAAATTTTCATCAGGAAATTTCATTAAAAAACATCGGGTTTTTCGGGTTTTTCCAGACGGCTTTCGGTTTTCGGTTTTTACCCTGAACCGCCCGATCCTAATATATAGTTTTTCGTCCAATATATCGTCCCCGAAGTAGCATGCATTTTGTGTATGGCCCTAATGTGTATATCAAGAGGTTTGACCATAAAAATACCTGCAACATATTTCTATTAAAATCCAATAACAAAATTTAACATATCGTGGCAATAATTTAAATCAAAAGTATGCATTTGAGAAATTCTTAATCTGTATTACTACTGTAGTTTAAATGTAAAGATAACAAAATAGTAATGATACTTGATAAAAAATTCAGTGTCCCTCAATCCAAAGATTGACATTCTCCTAGACGTACACAATCTCTTGGTTTGGCTGGCTGTGGTGCACTAGGTTTGTCATATTCACATGGACAATCAGATAAGGTGACGAAATACATCCATTTGTTGTAAATCATGTAACCACTCTGACCTTCTCGATACCATCCACGCCAACCATTACGTAGTCCGGGAACTAAAATGAAACGAATAGACAATTCCCATTATAGACTAATTTTAAAACTAGGCGAAGAGATGCAAATAAATCACCACAGCTAGAAAGAGCATACTAAAATTAGTAAAATTACAAAATCGCGAAATGTTGTAAAATGCGGAGAATATAGGCAGCCTTGCAAAGTTCGCAAATTTTGTATACTTTTGTATTGCGTGCGGAAATTCCTACCACATTTGGGCCGAAAATGGTAGCAATTTCCGCACGCAATACAAAAGTATACAAAATTTGCGAACTTTGCAAGGCTATATTTTCCGCATTTTACAACATTTCGCAACCAACCTTTGCAATTTACTAATCTTAGTATGCTCTTTCTAGCTGTGGTGATTTATTTGCATGTACTTTACACACATTTTCAAAATTACGCGACCTCCCTGAAAAATATTCTTTACTTCAAATGTCAGTTTTATGTCACAAAATTCAAAAACTGCTAAAAATAGCAAACGCAAACAAACTGTCAAAAGACATTTTAAATCGTATTTAATACCAAAACTGAACAAAAATGAGTTAGATAACTTAGATATACAAACTAAAGGACAATACAAACCATCACAACAGAAATATGTGCCGTGAATAACTTTTAAAGTTTGAAAAATAACAATTTATCCTGAAATTTAGCTGTCAGTATAAAACACGCGCGCTAGACTATAACGATATGTTATGATTTTGTTTGTGCTTAAATTTTGCAATAATTCTCACTAAAATGAGCCTGGCCACGGTGCGATTCGAATCAATAGACAACTTGCATGTTAGACTACTTTTTGATTTAGGCAAAAAAAAGTAAATTCCCGTAAAGAACTTATTAAAATCAGTATAAAATTGCAAAATTTGGTTCCGAAATGTTGTAAAATACAGAAAAGTTTGCATATTTTCAGTATGTTTGTATTACGTGCGGAATTGTTACCATTTTTGAGCCGAAAATGGCAACAATTTCCGCACGTAATACAAATATACTGAAAATTTGTAAACTTCGCAAGGCTATATTTTCTGCATTTTACAACAATTCGCAACCAAATCTTGCAATTTTACTAATTTCATTATTTTATTCCCTTCTCTTTACTTAGATTAAAATTTAGTCTAACATGCAAGTTGTCCATTGCCATTTGTTATTTGGCTAATAATATACATAAAGATGCTTGTGTGATGTTACTCTGAGTGCACATCCACACCGGGCAGGCTTGAAAAATATGCCTGGCCACGGTGCGATTCGAACCTACGACCTTTGGAAAACTAGCCCAATGCTCTGCCAACTGAGCTACGCGGTCAAGTCGGTTCGAGTATGCGATATTTCGGAACTGAGTCTAGTTCCTTCGATATCAGTGTAATCTAATAATCATGATATTTGCTGCATGTGTTGGTGTAATGTACTCAGGTGAATAAGAATACCGCGTAGCTCAGTTGGCAGAGCATTGGGGCTAGTTTTCCAAAGGTCGTAGGTTCGAATCCCACCGTGGCTAGGCATATTTTTCAAGCCTGCCCGGTGTGGATGTGCACTCAGAGTAACATCACACAAGCATCTTATTCACCTGAGTACATTACACCAACACATGCAGCAAATACATAAAGATATTACACGACTGTGATTGGTTGACTTCAGTGCAGTTAATCCCAAACAGCAGTGCAATCTTCTGTAATCACAGTGCAATTTTCTGTAATCACAGTGCAATTTTTTGTAATCACAGTGCAATTTTCTGTAATAACAGTGCAATTTTTTGTAATCACAGTGCAATTTTCTGTAATCACAGTGCAAAAATCTGTAACAAACTGATCTGATTGGTGGAAAAACATTGTGATGATTAAATCAAACAATCAGTTTAAAGCAATTTAGTTTAAAGAAGTAACGGTAAAAGTTGCCTTCGCGTGGAAAATATGGCTTTTATCTTTATTTTTAAATGGAAAAGCACTTACCTTAAACAAGACCAACAAAAATTACATAGTTGAGTGGATTTTCAAGCTGTTAGCGTTGTATAATATGATATATCAAAGCCAGGAAAACTTTGCCAGTGGAATGTTCGCTATAAACGCGTAAGTTTATAAAACTACAATTGTCTCGCTTATGTAAATTATTAATAAGTAATAGCATGGTTTCTCGTGAAATTTGGATAAACATGCACTCGTGAGTTTTTCAAAGACCTCAAATAGCACTCGTCCTTCGGACTCGTGCTATTTTGAGGTCTTTGAAAAACTCACTGGTGCATGTTATATCCAAATTGCACTCGAAACCATGCTATTACCTATACATAAAGAATATATTTCATCGCATGTCGCATGAAAAATTGTCAGCCGGTGAGAGGCGAAAGGCCGGTAAAATTTACTGTAAATCACTGTGGGACTGAAAGTTCTCAAAATAGCTGGTGCGAGGCGAAAGGCCGGTAGGATTTAAATTACTGCACGAAAAGTTCCGTGTACGCACGTACAACGCACCATAATACATTGCGCTTGAGCTCGATGAGCCACCAAACTGTGGGGCTCGCTCAGGGTCGCCCCAATAATACAAGTTGACTTGTACTTGTAGGGAGTCCAAGGTGGATTGGTATGGTATACATTTCCAATAAATTATGTAGTACAGTATATGGAGCATGAGAGGTCGTGTTGTATACAGATCTAGCAGATATATAGCAATGCAGAGATGATGCTTTTTGTTGTACATATAATTGCTTTCATCGATAAAGATTGGAAACAGTCTATTATTGATGACCATTATTATAACGAAAAACAACACGTTCTCAATTTCTCTTTCAGGGTGCAATTTTGGAGAACATTATACAAAGTGATATATCCTATACGAATAAGATTACCAAGAAGAGTTTGCGGACGCCCGAGCTAAGGGTTTGCCCAACTTGGCAAGATGGAGTCGCGAAACCAGGGCGTATTGACATTACCCTACAATCGACGACAATCTGTAGGCAATAGGATCTATACAGATAATGGATAGTCAGAGTCCTAGAGTGTCTCCTCTCTAATGATTATCAACTGTGGTAATATCCAAAGTTCCAAGTGTTTTATTTTTCACTATGTCACTATGTTATGCGTTGGCATAAATTGCTGTTGAATCATATATGTATAGCTGAGAATGGAAGCAATAAAAATAAGGATGTCAAAGTATTGAACATTATATGTGTTTCACTTATGGCCACATTAGACCGGTCAGTTAAACAATTTTTTTTGTTCTAGCATATTTTGTCTTTATATATTTTTAAATTCAAAACAAGTCAACCGCGGATTAACTTTTGCATATTCAACTGATGATTGAATACTTGAATATTTTTTATGTTTATATGCATATTCTAATTCTCCCAGACCAAGATCCTACGCAGAAAGCATCATTTGGTTATGCAGTCGTGACTCTGAATTGGCTTACAACACTACTTCCCAAAT
The DNA here is from genome assembly GCA_902702795.2 of Paramuricea clavata. NCBI lineage: Eukaryota > Metazoa > Cnidaria > Anthozoa > Malacalcyonacea > Plexauridae > Paramuricea > Paramuricea clavata. The sequence goes on from CACRXK020015314.1 coordinate 8,539, forward strand.
CTCATGATGCTCATAGATGCCCTAACTAACTAACTAACTTGCCTTCTTCCCATTTGATACTCAGATAGTAAAGCTCGTATGTAGAGTAGCTTCTGTTGCTTTTTTTTGTAGTGTCATAGTGTGGACATTTTTGGCCAAGAGAACACGATAGGTCATATTGAGAAAATTCACAGACACATAATAGCGTTCCTATTTATTCGGTAAGTATAGGTTATATACCGTGACCGAAGTGTTTATGCGACATATCAACCGAGGCGCGCAACACCGAGGTTGATATGCGCATAAACACTGAGGTCTAAAGCCCGCCGCACACGAGAGCACTTGTCGCGCGTACTTGTTATTCGTGACAAGTTGGATAGACAAAACTTCCTCGTGTGCGGGCAACATTTACGGCATTTTCGTCATTCGTGACATGTAAACCAAATATCAAACATGTTTGATATTTTTCGTCATTCGTCACAAAAAAATTCTCGTGTACGGCGGGCAAACGACAAGCGGGCCTGAATAGGAAAATTTGCGCATGCGTGCAACTTGCAGAATTAAAAAGAACATGGCGGATCAAAATCACGAGCTCGTGTCTTGTTTTTAATTCTGCAACTTGCACGCATGCGCAAATTTTCCTATTCAGGCGCGCTTGTCGTTTGCTCGCTGCACACGAGAATTTTTTTGTCACGAACGACGAAAAATATCAAACATGTTTGATATTTGGTTTACATGTCACGAATGACGAAAATGCCGTAAATGTTGCCCGCACACGAGGAAATTTTGTCGATCCAACTTGTCACGAATAACAAGTACGCGCGACAAGTGCGCTCGTGTGCGGCGGGCTTAAGGTATATAACTAGCTTATATCTTCATTTTCTGAAGTTAAAAATAAAGAAGAATAGCTTTTTTGTGATGGTGATTGTGATAAACATACTACGTGTTAACGCTTAGGGGCCAATTAAATAATGTTAAACAATGTTATGAATATCGTGTTGACTATACAGTCTGTAACAAAGAGGAGACATAGCGTATTGTAGTAAATAGTCATTGTATGGAAAGAACTGGTCACAGACGTCTGGCGTCTCTACACTCCTACCAACATCCAAGTGAAAAGTCGAGAGAAATGGTGTCAGGCATAATTACAGGGACTAACAAAACTGATGAAGAAGATGTAAAGCCTAGCTTAAAACTGAAAAGGATGCCTTGCAAACAACAGGAGGGTGACGGCAGCGAAAATGATAATGTAGATAAAGCTAAGTCGTCAAAGCGAATGCGTGTTTTTAACTTTTCAAATTGCAAAGATGTGATTGGGTAAGATTTATTGTTAGACGTTATAATAATAATAATAATAATAAACATTTATATAGCGCACAAACCAAGACTGTTCTAGGCGCTTTACAGTAATACAAAATCCAATCTTAAAAACTAGTGTTAAGAATGTTAAAACTATAGAATACATCATACACTATTTAAAAACAAGTTAAAAAGATATGTTTTAAGAAACTTCTTAAAAATGGTTAATGATTCACACATCCGAAGATGAACAGGTAAATCATTCCACAATCTTGGTCCAGCAACACAGAACGATCTGTCTCCGTATTATAGTTCTGTTGTCAGAAAAATCGATTTATAGTTCTGTTGTCAGAAAAATTTAAGAAAATTGGATAGTTTCTTGTTCATAATAATTTGAGGGGTAATATGTATTAATCAACCCCATTTAGAGGTTGCTATTTATTAATCAACCTCATGAATATATTAATGAGGTTGATTAATACATATCGACCCTGTATTTGGGCAGGTTATTTCAGCTCCGCACTCCCCTGGAGATATTCAAAACCGCCCCCTGCTTTTAGACAGTTGCCCATCCACTGAGTGGACTCACATGATATCGACCTACAGAAGACAATAGAAACTGAAGCAATGATGATATAATTCTAGTTAACGCCATATATTTATTGTTTATGTCAACTTGCAACCTGTTAAGTGAAATAAGTGAGTTTAAAAATATAGAGGTTAGATTTTATTTTCTCTACCGCTCATCTGACAGGTAGAATAAACGCATTTAATTAGTTGGTTAGGTACTTTAAGCGTATCTGATTGGTCAATGGTCCAACAATGGTAGCGGTAATGGCAGTGGAAGACAAATCCTAAACTCTCTAATGTATATGATACTACTTACCAGCACAAACTTTTCTAAAACTGTAACAAACTTGTCCCACATTATCTCCAGGTTTATACGGTAGATACATCACATCACTATTTGTAGAGCCAGACGGACCAGGCCTACCCGGTAGGCCTGCATCTCCTGGATTTCCTTTGTCCCCCGGAAGGCCAAGAGAGCCGCCAGGTCCAGTTTCACCTGGTAATCCTCTATCACCTTTATTACCAGGTGCTCCTGTTGGGCAGGGACCTGGACCACATTGTGACCCTGTTCCACGGTAATATACCCTGCCTGGATCCCCAGGTATGCCACGTTCTCCCTGAAGTCCCCTTTGACCCTTCACACCTTTAGGTCCGCGTGGACTTGGAGGACAGTTGTCGCAATCCCGTAATTCTGGACCACTTGTAGCATCTTGTGAAACAACAATAGTTGCCATGACAACGAGAAGGAATATTGAAGTTCTCATGTTGATCAATGAGAAGCTATAAAAAAATAGAAAATACGTAAATGTAACTCATCAGACAGCGATGCTCTGGAATTTTGGGGAAATACTTGGTATGCTTGTAGGTTGGTTTCACTTGACGTCACAAAATTCTAAAATTCAAGGTGCTATGCTGGAAGTTTAACTTCCCTCATCGTTGCTACGAGTTTTCACCAAACATTGTGAGCCGAGTTATAGAGCTATAGAGCTTTGAAAAATATTTCTGAGCCCTACTGAAAAAGTAAAAATCGCCTCGGTGAGTTACATTAGGTAGACTCAATGTTATTAATTTAAAAACATACTGTATATTAGAATTCTCAATTCTGTTTGAAAATTCTTTTTAATTAAGGCGAAGAATGATTTCTAAATCGATCTTGGAAAGAATGTTAACATTTGACCAAAGTCGTCGTCCTTATGTTCGGATTTCAAGGGCTCATAGCAACTGGTTTACACTGTTGTAGTGTTCCCGACATACGCAGTTACTATAGTAACAGTCTAAGGCGCTGTTTATATGATATCGGGTACTAGAGACACCCTACCCCCCCCCCCCCC
>CACRXK020015316.1:0-12310 GCA_902702795.2 Paramuricea clavata
TGATAGACTTGATAATTCTACACATTATAATTTCATTGCCATCAGTGGCCAGTTAAGTACATGGATTAAATCATTCAAAGTCATGATAGTTCTGGCTTAAAAAGGTCTTTCTCTATAGGTATACTAATATAATAGAAAGCACTTTAAATTTACTAAGTAGTATCATGAAGCAGATGGTGGTCAAAAATGGCATTTTATATCGTAAAATTTGAAATAACAAATGAAACTAACATCTGAAATTTCAACCATTTTCTTTCGAGAAAGACTGTTTCTCGTATTAATATAGTTTTGACAACTTAATTGTATACATCAGTTGCTAAAATTGTCCACTACACAGTACAATAGGCTGTTTATTTCGCTTTGTTTTGACCTACTTTATCACAAATAAATATTGAACATATAAACAGTATATTTTTACCTTTACAAATAACGTCTTTACGAAATTTCTTGAGGTTTAAATATTCGTTGTTCCCTGTCTTCACTAGCCAGCATGATTCTTGCCACTTGTACAACTCGAAACAAATGTTAAAATGCCGAAGAGAAGGCAAAAACCGAGTCAAACTCCAAAACAAAAAGCTAAAATATTTTTGCGAAAATCAGGGGGATGTGAAAGTGGTAGCGGGCTCAAAATGAGCCTTGTTCAGTGGTAATTACCACGAGGATTTGGGACCAGTGGCGTCATTCTGGCGTCAGCAAAGGCCGAAATCCAACTAGCCTGCGAACAGGCTCTCAAGCTGAATTGAGAGCCTGCATCGATGACTAATGAATTTGAATATCTGCGTCTCAAATCGTGACGCGAAATTCTCATTGGTCAGATGCTATAATTTATATGTTTCCGCTGAGCTCTATATGTCAACTGCAAGCTGCACTATGCATAAAAACACATTCACTGATCAAATTGGTCTTGGCCATCTTATCTCAAAGCACGAAATGTTCTGTTTTGAGAAAACAGTATTTAAAACATTGGAACTTTTGCTTGAATATCTTATATTTCGAAAAACAGTATAAACTGTACGGTCTAAAGTTAGTTTGCACGGTCTAAATTTAGTTTGCACGAAAGTTGTAAACAACACCATATAAGGATAGACATTCCATATTTGGAAAAACGAACGTTACGGGGCAGATATTCAAATTCATTAGTCATCGATGCAGGCTCTCGATTCAGCTTGAGAGCCTGTTCGCAGGCTAAAATCCAACGAAATCCGACATGTTTTTGGCGACACTTGTTTGACTGAACCTGTGTTCAGACTGAACCTGTGTTCAGACTGAACCTGTGCGGCCCAATCTCGCAAGGGTCAGTATAGACTTATAGTATAAATGTATATTATATTATATTATATTATATTATATTATATTATATTATATTATATTATATTATATTATATTATATTATATTATATTATATTATATTATATTATATTAATGTACTGTATATCATAGTAAAAATATGTCGTAAAATATAAATTTTAAAATGAAATTGACTTGCCTATTTGATAGTGTGTGTTCTCCTTTTATTCTTCCTTTGTTGGAGATGTACAAGTTTTGGCGAGATGTACAAGTTTTGGACCATATTTTAACAATGGAAATCAAAACCCATTTTATATTGAACTTACCCGGACCGAAAATTACTACGGCAAACGTCTGCGCAACCAGGCCTCCTTTACCGTTGGATTTACAGGGGGGAAGCAGATATTTCCGGTAACAGCCAGCCAATCGCGGCCGCGTAGCGACTCAAGGGAGCACGCCAGAAATACTTGTGTAAATTTATACTAACCTTTTAATTACATGTAAATGTTTTCAATTTTCATCGGCCGCCATTTTGAATGTTGAAAGCGGTATTAGCGTATCGCAGGCGCAATAATTTATGTTCATCTTTGACATTAATTTATGTTACACGATGATACTCCGAAGGGCGACCGAGAAAGATCCGAAATTTAAAATAAGGCGGAGAAATAATAAAAAATAAAGAGGGGAGTGAAACGGCCGAACACGTGATGGGGTATTGGCCAATGACAATGCGTATATCCAATTTCGTTATCTGGCCATGCTCGTTGACCAAGAACCAAGGCTGCCACTCGTAGGGGGATTCCCCTACAGTAGGGGATTATCACCTCTTGTAGGGAGTAGGGAATACCTACGGGGAAAATGGTAATTTGTAGGGGAACGTAGGGGGTTTCTTTTACGGTTTACCTACAAAAGTCGTATTTCTCTTTTTGTGATTTTTTTCCAAATCAGTTCTTCCGTAAATTTCAATATTTTATGGCTTCTATGGAGTATGGAACATTGTATGGAACTGCAGGATTTTTTATGGAAACTAGAAATTTAAATTTGAATGTGGAAGCACTGAAATATCATGTGATGAGTATGGTGATGAGTGATATTGTATTTTCCCAGGAGAACCTTCACGCGAAAAAAGTGCAGCCAAAAACATGGCGGATTTTGGCCTTTGCTGACGGCATTTCCATGACAACTGGTCCGTAATTCTCACCACTGACCAGGCTCGGATTTGAGCTCGCTACAATTTCCACACCCCCTGGTTATTTGAAAAAACTTTAGATTTTTGCAATTTTGCTCGGGTTTTAGAGTAATAGGGAGTTTGAGCTTCACGTTTGCGGGAGCGCCAAACGGCAAGGCCGACTTTTCTTGGCATAAAGTCGTTCGATTTCTGCGTGTCATATTTTCCTTCATATGAAACAACAAGCCCATTTACTTTTTATCGCTTTTTATCGTAGAATTTTTCTTTGCCTGACGTTCGTCGTTGAACGTGAAGCTTAACTCTCTATTGTGTAGTAAGTATAAGAGCAGGTCCTCCAGTTATTATACAGCCCAGTGTATTATCCCTACAAATATACAATATTTTAATAGTAGGGAAAATACAATATTTGTAGGGGAACGTAGGGGAACATTGGGGACAATTGCATATCGTGCTGTAGGGGAAACGTAGGGGATTTCAGTGCCCGCCATAGGTGAAAATAGGGAACGGAGAGTGGCAGCCCTGCCAAGAACTGTCGAATCTGAAATATATAAAAACTTGTATTGATTTGCATCGTTGCTCGCCAGCAGTGAATTTTCGACAGCAGAGAAACAAATACATTTGCGAATGCTTGACACAAAATACAGTATTAATAATTCATGAAGGAAATTCAAAAGAAATGAATGTTTAATCAATGTATGTAAATCGTCGGATAATAGATTTGTAAATTGTCCTCATTTACATAAACTTCAGCTTCGATTTTCTCGGCTTAGACAATGTTTATTTTAAAATTACTTCGCCAATGAACTCATATGATGGACCGTCTTTTAAGCACGTTAAAACACGAGCAGCCGATGTTTATCTGATATACAAACTCTCGCCATTGTCCCCAATTTTAATAATATATTCTAATGTAAAATCAACGGTAAATCCGAAAATAATAAAAAAAAATATTTTCTACAGTATATTATATTATATTTGTTGTTCTACAGTATATTATATTAAAATACTCAGTGGTTCCCGTAATAGTAGGTCTCATTTTGTTTCCGGTTTGTTCCTAGCAACATCAAATGTTCCTAGTAACAGTCAACCAGCATCAGTGGATCACGTGTTCGGCCGTTTCACTCCCCTCTTTATTAGTCGCTGGGGCACTCTGTGCCTCCAGCGACTATAGGTTTCGGCTTCATCGCGGATTGTTGGTCACAAAATGACCTACGTCATTTTTTTGTCAAACATTACGTCATTACTTTCAGTATTTTTCTGGATTCAAGATGGCCGCTTACTTGGGAGCGTATTTGGAAACAATTTCATCGATTTTGTGCATATTTTCTTCATTTTTTCGATGAAACTTAATAATTTTCCCATCAGCCGGACTTTATAAACCGAAAGTCATCTTATATGAGTAAACTTGGAAGGCTGGAAGCCAGAAATCGACGACAAAAGTTCACAATTTTCACAAAGTTGGAACTTCGTAAATTGCAACAATAATATTCGCAAGTTGCTATTTATTTGGATGTAAATAGAATCTGCTTAATGGGACAAGGGTTTAATAGAGCTTCTTGCCTTGCTGGCAAATGATATTTTAAAAGCTCTCAGGACAGCTGTAATCTCACAATAGGTATTGTACAATTCAAACACACAGAACATATTAATTTGCATAATAGATAAATTTGGCAAAGTTAGTTACATTGTTGCTATGCAACTCACAACTTTAAATATTCATGCCTAGTTAGTGTTCTACAGTAGTTCACACAAAGAATAGAACAGAGGTAACTAAGCATTTGATAAGCCATATACACTATAAAAGTCATTCATTCATTCATGTAGCTAGATAATTCTAAAGCTTAGTTATCTTTGTTCTATACTCTATGCTTCAGTACACTAGAACAATGATACTTAAGGCTGCATTCCAGTTACGCGTTTTTCACAGGTGCGTACACGCACGTAAAAGTTGAATTCGCTTAAAATTTCATATAAGTGCAAATAACCTTAACAAATACACATTAAATCATACACAAAACTGAATGCTGCCCTTTTATAAATTTAGTTATTTCATAAGTAGGATCAGGATGTAAAGCGAATTCAACTTTTACGTGCGTGTACGCACGTATGAAAAACGCGTAACTGGAATGCAGCCTTAAAGGACATTGGCAACCAAAATTTTTATTGCTTATATCTATTAGGTATGCTTACGGAATACTTAATTTTATATTTTGGCCGGTTTGTCGCATTTAGTTGTTGAGAAAATGTAATAAAAAGTTCAACAGTAGTCCGCCATTTTGAAAATAAACACTTGTGCCACAGCATACATTATCTGACGTCATTAGATGGGTAAACACAATTTCATGACTATAAAACAATACCGAGTATTACCACGCGTAGTGCACTTTGAGCCTAAACGAAGGGCAGAAACGTTTTACCAAGTATGTTCCTTATTTGCAACACTATTTCTGATAGTATATCAGTCCTAGTCCGTGTTAAATAAACGCAGTAATTCGAGTGTAAACAAGGCAAACACTAATGCAATATTTTATGATCAATTACCTGTATTGTAAATTGCGCCATTCCTTGCTTTCCCAGTCGCTCGATATGTTTTTATCTGATAGTGTAGGCTTCTCTTGCTTGATTGCGAAAAGTATTGGCCAGTATAACGCTCAAAACGACATATTTTTGGCTAACACGACACGCACGCAATAGAATTCTCACTTGTAGTTTTGGTGCTACCCATCTAATGACGTCACAAAATTCGTTGACCTTCGAAGGTCATTTTTTCCAAGATGGCGGCGACACACAAAGTTTGCATGCATTTTACTCCTAGAGTAAAATGTTCGAGAAGGAAATGATAATATTTTCATAGTTAGGTTGTCAAGTAGGATTGAAATAGCCAATAAAAATTTTCGTTGCCAATGTCCTTTAAGGCATGCGATTTATGTAAAGTTGTGAATTGGATATAACCAAACTTAGACAAATTTGTTTATCGTCTATAGTCCGGGGACTTGTTTGATGAACTTTGTTTTAATTTTTCCTTGAATCCCATTTTTGACAAAAACAATTTTATTATTATTATATGAACACATAAACTTAACAAACAAATAGCAGTCCTAATCTCATGTAGCGTAATATGCAATAGCCCCAGCGACTAACGCTCAATAGAGCGTCTTGTTTTTTATTATTTCTCCGCCTTATTTTAAATTTCGGATCTTTCTCGGTCGCCCTTCGGAGTATCATCGTGTAACATAAATTAATGTCAAAGATGAACATAAATTATTGCGCCTGCGATACGCTAATACCGCTTTCAACATTCAAAATGGCGGCCGATGAAAATTGAAAACATTTACATGTAATTAAAAGGTTAGTATAAATTTACACAAGTATTTCTGGCGTGCTCCCTTGAGCGACTGTTTACATTATTTGAAATTTGATATTCAAAATAAAAACTCCTTCGATCGGATACTGTATAAAACTCGAGATGTTGTCTAAGAAAAGAAAATTAAACGACGGAGATTGAAGAAATTTAAGGAAGAAGTAATATTCAGCGGCTCTTTGTTGGAAAGTATGGTAGAATATGATACTTTAATCCGAAATATTATCGTGAATATATTAGTGGCATCCTCCCCCCCCCCTGTAAATCCAACTGTAAAGGAGGCCTGGTTGCGCAGATGTTCGCCGTAGTAATTTTCGGTCCGGGTAAGTTCAATATAAAATGGGTTTTGATTTCCATTGTTAAAATATGGTCCAAAACTTGTACATCTCGCCGAAGTACTTCTGTATTTTCGAAGAACGGCATTTGTTGTACATGCTGGCGAATTTGTTTGGAGAATAAAGCGATTTTGAGTGTGAAAATTTTCGATTGGAAGTGCCGTGCCGTCGTATCGACGATCGGGAATCGTTAGCCTTTATCATGTTTCATGTATACTAGTAACATCGAGTACAAAGTCTCGGAAAATGTTAGTCCAACAAAGGAGAAATAAAAGGAGAACACACACTATCAAATAGGCAAGTCAATTTCATTTTAAAATTTATATTTTACGACATATTTTTACTATAATATACAGTACATTAATATAATATAATATAATATAATATAATATAATATAATATAATATAATATAATATAATATAATATAATACAATATAATATAATATAATATAATATAATATAATATAATATAATATAATATAATATAATATAATATAATATAATATAATATAATATAATATAATATACATTTATACTATAAGTCTATACTGACCCTTGCGAGATTGGGCCACCTGTGGACTGAAGAGAGATAGGAGCACCTCCTCCAGTAATATAGTATAGCTCAGTGATGGGTACTCGTCAAACTACGGGCATTCATGGCTATAAGCATTTTACTGACCTATTTACATGGGCATTACAGGGACCAGGGTTAATAGCAACGTCTCCTGACAATAAGATACATAACAGAACGTGCAAGTTATTATTCTTGATTTGAAACAGCAAGCCATAGCGATAATTAGAGGATAATGAACATTTCCTTATGTTTATATCACGTGTTGATATCCAGATGTGGCTTAGTCTGCCAGATATAGATATAAGTTCTAAAGAAATAATAATATTCTTTGACGTTGTGGAGGTGTTTTGTGAAATTAGTACCGGTTGAGATCGAGCTAAAAGCCAGAGACATAAAGCAAGGAATAAGAGCCAACCAGAGGTCGAATAGGGCAAGCTTCGGGGAGTGGGCAAGTTCATTGTATTAACCTTTTAATGCGGGGAAATCCCCATGACTCCATGAGTGAAACCAGATATGTTGATCTGTGTGATAGTATTCGCAGCGACCACGTCCGCGAGAAAACAAAAATTAGTCAATGACTATTAAATTACTTGACAATTGCTTTCGTGTTCAGAACAATGACATTGCTTCGTTCTTTAGAAAACCCCCATCCAATTGGAGACGACCTTCCGAGGCACTGCGAGGCTTCCTAGATTTTTACGTGTGTGAACCATTTAGACGGCTAGCCAAGTCATCATTTTGTACAACTGGATGGCAACTTTATGTTAGAAGCTGGTAACAGGCATTTTCTTATAGTTCAAGCCTTGGTGAACAAGGCTATATGTGTTACCACTTCTGATTTTTGCTCTATAGCCAAAAATTTGAGAATTTTTATATTTTGCCTATTAAATTACTATGATCGGAAAAATGTAAAATCTCAAGTTCTCTTATACGAAAAATAAACTATACCACTAGAAAGAGCGTAAAAAACTGTATATAAGACAATTAAGCGAGTTCTACAATTTTCCAATCCTATTTCGAGTTTTTAATGCTAAAAAATGCAGAAATGACCAAATTAATGCTAATTAGCACCCATTTTGCCAACTTTAACCATCTTTAATTCAAAATCGGCTTGAAAATCGCACTAGTCGCTTAATTGTCTTATATATAGTTTTTTGCGATCTTTCTAGTGGTATAGTTCATTTTTTGTATAAGAGAACATGAAATTTTACATTTTTTGCCATCATAGTAATTTAATTAATAGGCAAAATTTTAAAATTCTCAAATTTTTGGCTATAAAGCAAAAATCAGAAGTGGTAACACAGACAGTCTTATTCACCAAGGCTTGAACTATAAGAAAATGCCTGTTAGCAGCTTCTAACATAAAGTTGCCATCAAACTCTCTTTAGAGGCACTTTTTGCCACCTTGGCCGGCCGACTAATTGGTGTGAACTTGTGTGAACTAACAGGTAGGCAATTTGTCTGAGCATGCGCGCAGAAAATCAATATGGCGACGTATATTAGGAGTGTTTCGTGGATTTATCTGGTTTTAAAGCTGATAAAACAACATTTTAATGAACGAAAATATTTAGTGGAAAGCATTAAGCTGTGCATTCCAAAGGTTTTAAATTAAAAATAAGTACTTTTGCTTTATTGCTGCCGAGCGTAGCGAGGCAGCACACTAATCTCTACACGTGGTGTGCTTACCACGTGACCGCCGAGTTTATAGCCGCTACAATCTCGATTTATGTCATTTTGTCATCCACGGACGGGCCAAAACTAGCTGTTTTGGTATTATTTTTTTGTTCCCGGGGGGGTTTGTTCACAACATGGCGACTGTTATAAACGGACAGAAATATAAAAATCATAAAATAATGCGAATTTCCATAAAAATTCCGAGTAATATTTGTGAAGATGAATGGGTAAATAAAGCACGGTGTTATTTTGTGTCTCTGGCGCAAGAATGATCGACAATATTTTGAATAATTCAGGTAAGGAGGCTTTATTTCGTTCTCGTATAGTGATGTAGTCTTGCCGTGTGCCCTGTCTACCTGTCTGGTGATATATTTTATAATACATGAAGGCATTTATATTTAAATCTGCTGTTTATACTTGTTTAGTCACTTTAGTGTATTAAACTTCGATTTAGAGGCATTGAAACAATATGATTTCACGAATATATCGGCAATTATAATACCCACTGAATCACTGATCTATTCCCGACCAAATCGACAGTAATGATTAATGCCTTTAGGCCACATAAAAAAAAATAGTTGGTTAGCGTCCCCGCCCGCCCACAAAAAAGGCCCCGCTCAGGATTTTTTTTTTATTTAAAAAAACCCCGACTTTTATTGATCAACGGGCTCTAATATTATTATTATTATTATTATTATTATTATAATTCATTTATATAGCGCCATTTCCCATAGCTCAATAGCGCTTAACATCAAGTGTTAAAAATATATACTAAGTGTTAGAACATAGTGCATGCATTAACTACTAAAATTACTATACTATAAAATTACTAAAAAGTAATTATATACTCTTCTCGTTAAGAATATAAAATTACTTTATGTTATGACAGTAGTCAATTGTGTTAATAATTTGCGAAATTGCGTGCGAAAATGACGGTACGAATTATATTTTGAAATATATAAAAAAATATGTGTACTGCGCAAGAAAATCCAGTTTCGGACCTAACAGTGAGTAAAACCAAGGCGTTAAAAATTAGTAAAAATTAAAAAAAAAGCGCCCGCCCGCCCACTTTTTGGCAAAAGCTAAGGACGCTAACCAACTATTTTTTTTATATGGCCTTATGCTGATACAAGAAGCAAATGAACTTTTAGTTTATTTGTTTGTTATGTCACTTAATATGTGCAAAGCCAAAGGCGGTGAGTATATAATAGTGTTCGGTACGTTCTATTTCTAGATGTTTATAGTTTAAAAACAAACGCGGGATGTTGTTAAATCAGGCTTAACAAGATTCCTAGAGCTACCCAGTGTGGATTGTTGTCTGCATATATGGACTTATCAGCAGTTTGTTATGTCACTTAATATGTGCAAAGCCAAAGGCGGTGAGTATATAATATAATAATAGTGTTCGGTACGTTCTATTTCTAGATGTTTATAGTTTAAAAACAAACGCGGGATGTTGTTAAATCAGGCTTAACAAGATTCCTAGAGCTACCCAGTGTGGATTGTTGTCTCCATATATGGACTTATCAGCAATTACATGTAATATAGCATATCAACTGACTTTTGTATAAGATATGACTTGTATAAGACTGCCTCAGTTATATATAAAGCCTATAAACATGATTCTACTGACATACATTGATATATACATATGGCTGTGTTACCACAATAATAATAATAATAATAATAATGGTATTTTAATAACACATCATCGCATGAAAATGAATTACAATGTGTTTTACAATTGATTTGAATGGGAATTACAATACTAAGTAAAAGTAACTATATTACAATATATCATTAGATTATTAAATAAGAACATATAACTAAGAACAATTATTTGTTTAAAACACTAATCATGCTAGGGAAAAAACTATTACCAAATCTATCAGTTCTACATTTAAAAGAAGCGAATTGTTTAAAATTCCTTAAATTATACACATGTTCGTTCTCACTGGTGAGAGTTAGATGGGAAGAAAGACGACTGCCCAATGCAATATTTTTCATCGTCTTTTCGCAAAGTTCACCTCGACGTATATCCAGCCTAGGACACTGCAACATTTCTTGCGCTTCACCGTAGGATCGACCTGGCAGTATAATCCTCAATGCACGTTTTTGAATTTTCTCGACTTGTTCGGACAGATACATAGGTAGACCACAATGCCATACTGTACAACAATATTCTAATGTAGATCTAATCAATGCATAATAAATTGTGATAAGGTCGTGCGGTGGAATCCCTCCCCGTCGTAGGACACGTAGGATATGCAGGCGCTTGGATGCTTTGGTAACAATCATCGAAATATGTTCGTTCCACTTAAGGTCATCCTGGATAATCAATCCAAGAACCTTGTGCGACGATACACATTCAAAGATCTGGTCTTCAACACACAAGTGTGGTAGTTCAGGTTTGTTCCGAAAGAAACAAATTTGCATCTCTTTGCATTTCTTTGCGTTCAATTTCATCAGGTTATTAGATGCCCATGTAGCTATAGAAGTTAAATCGGACTGGATTACAGACGGTTCCCCATTCCTTAATAATCCCTCAGAGATAGTAACATCATCAACGAATTTCCAATTCCTCCCCGAACCGCATTGTAAATCATTGACCATAATTAAGAACAGGATCGGACCCAACTTCGTACCTTGGGGGACACCGGCTGTAACAGGAAGCCAACAAGAAACAGCTTCCGCAAGTTTGACCCGCTGTCTTCGCCCTGATAGAAAGTTTACGATCCATGGTATTAACGATCGCCTAACGCCAATATCAACAAGTTTTTGGATAAGAATGTTATGGCCAATACGATCGAAGGCCTTTGCAAAATCCCAAAAGCATATGCGAAGAAAATGACCAGTTGAATCTAAATGAGAAAGCCAACAATGCAACATGTCGAGCAAGCAATAGGTCGTGGATGAACCCTTTAAAGAACCGAACTGTTGTGCGTCAATATTATTCCTAACGTCAGAGATCATCCATCTAACGACAAAATCTTCGAGAACTTTAGAAAGGCATGGCGTTAGTGAAACGGGTCTTGTGTCACCCTCGTCAGTTGGTTGTTTAACTTTTGGAATGGGAGTAATATGTGAGTCTTTCCATATATTTGGAACAATCCCAGATGCAAGTGACATATTGAAGATTTTCGCAACTGGTTCAGCGAAAAGGTGCGCAAATTCCTTCAAAAGGCGACCTGGAATATTATCAGGACCACATGTTTTGGAGGCATTAACGACCAATAATTTCTCACAGACTTCGTGCGGTTCGATGTAAGGCACTTGATCAACAGCAGGTAAGTATGCTGGTAACGTGGTTATATCTAGTGGTGGAATGTCTGCGTTAACCGAGATGTAAAACTTGTTCAAGTTATTGGCCAGTTCTAAATCTGATAATAATTCACCTTCCATCTCAAAGGTAAGTTTAGTACACTTCTGAGATCGGCCAGACAACTTATTTACGACTTGCCACCACTTTCGGCAATCGTCTTTCTTAAGATGTTGTACTTTAGTTTTGTAATATTCTTTCTTTCTTACGGCTATTTCGGTCTGGACCTTATATTTCAAAGTTCTCCACTGCAGAACATCTCCACCATGGAAAGCTCTTTGACGGTCATTAATACGTTTTTTGATAGACACAGACATCCATGGTTTATCGGAATGGCAAAACCTAACAGATTTCAGGGGAATAAGACTGTCAAATGCTGTAGATACTTGGGATGAGAAGGAATTAGCTAGGTCATCTACGGAAGGGCTTGGACCCAGATTACTGAACCATTGATGCGTGCTAGCCCATCGGCCGAAAGAATTCAAGGCGGATAGCGGCGTATAAGACGCTTAATCGGTTTAGGTTTGGTAATAGCATCAACTTTATTATAGGAACCCATCGTACTATATA
>CACRXK020015317.1:0-12310 GCA_902702795.2 Paramuricea clavata
TACAATTACACAACTAATATATATATATATATATATATATATATATATATATATATATATATATATATATATATATATATATATATATATATATATATATATATATATATATATATACTATATATATATATATATATATATATATATATATATATATATATATATATATATATATATATATATATATATATATATATATATATACCGGGTGTCCCAAAAAAAAGTACTCCGGTTTGATGTATAATAACTTCTAAACAAGTAAAGATATCAAACAGAAATAACTTGCATTAAATAGAGGAAGGACTAACTTAGATTTTGATATATTACAGTTGTATTTTACTTCACGGAGATATTAATGTTCAAAATCGGGAGCATATTTTGGGATGTGTCTAAAATTAGCGAAAATCGGCATATCAAATATTAACTTCAGCGTTTGTTTGCTTGATGACATATCAGGCTAACTTGTATTTCAGCGAATTGTCGTTAGGGTTTGTAAGGGATATGGCGTAGATTTAGACTTCTTATACATGTAAGCTAAGTCTTAGCTCATTGTTTCCTAAAATATGAACGTACGAAATTATGCAAGTATTTAATAGGTCCAGTGGCGGCGCCAGGCTTCCAAATTTGGGGGGGCATTTGAGGGGCAAACTCAAATTTTGGGGGGGCAAGATCGAATTTTTAAAAAGGTCGTCCCCCAGGAAATTCGCCCCCCCCCCTTCAAAACGTGGCGATATTCCTAGGAATATCGCCCCCGGGGGCGAATATCCTAGGAATATCGCCTCCCAGGGGGGTGGGGCGAATACCCTAGGAATATCGCCCCTCTTTAGGACATTCGCCCCCATATATGCGATGTGGTTTATTCAAATAATTTCGTGATACTTTCATCTTATTATTGCCTTACACGTTTGAGAATTTAACTCTGCAAAACTAAAGCTTTTTGTCTTTTTTTGAAACGTATTATTGGAGTATTGGCAAGTTTTACCATTCAGAGATTTACAAACTAATATTGAAACTGTAAAAAACAGTTTCATGTATACGCGCATTCACTAATGAGTAATGACAACTTATAAGCCATACATTTTTCGATAACGACAGAACGCTTGTGCAGCCTTTAGTCGCTCTTAGTGACTAATAATTTTTTTGGAGGGGGGCAAAATGGGGGGAGGAATAATTGGGGAGCATTTGCCCCCCCTTGCCCCACCCTGGCGCCGCCACTGATATATATATATATATATATATATATATATATATATATATATATATATATATATATATATATATATATATATATATATATATTGTTATATATTTTTTTATGTTTTTAATGGGTTCAAACAGACTGGGTAGATTATTTCTCGGTTAGAGCAGGATGAATATTCTTTATTGAAGGAAATAATATTGCTTTTTGCAAATACACATCACCGTATCAACGCTACTATTTTGTTACGTTTTGTTCCAAAAATGTTGCATGTCTCTGGGGAGTTGCTTAATTGTTATGTCTTATGGAGTTGTATGGTTTGATTGTGTTTCATTCTCAGTTTATTGTGAACTTAAAAAGATTAAGAAAAGGCAAATGAGTTTGAGTGTTCTTAACAAGATTTCAGAACATTGCAGAAGTTAGAAGAGCTTCACAATTCCATTGTGACAGCATGCCCTAATTCAGAACTACGAACGATCCATGACGATCCTTCGCGATGCAGTGGTCTCATGAAATAAGGAAACGTATTCGTGCTAGGAACACACAGAGATTTCGGACGAATAAATATTGTTTGTATTTTGTAGATAATAATACAGACTTTGTTTCATAATAAACAATTTGTCAAGTGTCATTTATTTACTGGTAATCATACATGTTTCAGTCGGGCAAATCTTGATTAATATTTGATTCGCCGTTTTTTGCATATTTCAGACACATCCAGAAATATGCTCCCGATTTTAAACATTAATATCTCCGTGAATTTTTAAGTGAAATACAACTGTAATATATCAAAATCTAAGTTAGTACTTCCTCTATTTGATGCAAGTTATTTCTCTTTAAAAGGTTTACTTGTTTAGAAGTTGTTACGAATCAAACCGGAGTACTTTTTTTTGGGACACCCGGTATATATATATATATATATTCGATATTTTTTTGTTGAGTTTTTTTCTCAAGGTCTTGCTTACTTTATTTCCTTCCACTCGTGAGCTCACTACGTGATCATAGTGATCAAACGTAGTGTCCAGGCCTTGTGACCCTGGATGGACACTTAAGGAAACCACACTGAAAACGTAAAGAATTTTATTCATTATTGATATTAAAATTACATAGTCGTGTGTACGGTTCGTTCCTCTACGGCCACGACCTCTTCTATTTCTTCCCACCCAATTGGGCTGTCATTTTCCCGTGCGTAATACAAAATGACTGAAAAACGTCAAACTTCGCTAAGCTATATTATCTGCATTTTACAACTTCGCAACGAAACTTTGGAATATTACTAATTTTGTGATGCTCTTTCAAGCTGTGATGAAATTTTTGTCTAGATCAAAATTTAGTCTATAATGCAAATGGTCCATTAAAGTATCTTGAGAAATTATGAAGAATGGCCTTAATCCCAAGTTATCGGGCATTTTGTATTTTTGTTCATGAAATTTGGTAAAGTTAGTAAGTGCATCTAAGCAAACATTTTGTTGGTTGTTATAACACACTAGTTATCGAATCTCTCTGTCCTATTTGTCTAATTTTTTGCTTCCAACAAAAAAATGAATTTTTGTGATTTCCATTTATTATTATCATTTTTATAGGTACTGCCGTGGTGAATATAAACTGTTCAAGTAAATAGAACTTTTATCCCAAAGTGTCTGCAGCAGACATTACTAAAATAAGAAAAGAGAGACCTTGCTGTGACATCATAATGACAACCACATAAACATTCCAAAATGTCTGCTTATATAGGTGTACTTACTAACTGTGCAAAATTTCATTTAATTTTGTTGAATCACTTCTGACAGAGATATTTGTTATTAGACTTTCTTCGTGTTCCTGCCATCTTATAAGCACAACTAGTGACGTCATAACAAAAATACAAAACATGGGAACGAGATGAGCTGTCAATAAATTATTGTTAATAAGGCCATTTTTCTCATTCTCAAGGTACTTTGAAATACTGCATAAAAAAGTGGGAAGAGGCCGGGGGGATTTCGTGTCATATGCATTTTAACAACTGAACATAATATGGAAATCATATTTGCATCACTAAATCCATAGTATATCCACACTGTTATACTAGCTAATACTAATTCCATACTAAATCCAACTACGATTTCAACGGTATAGACTCATACTGCGCTATTTTCATAGCTAAGCCAAAACATTTCCAGTGATAGGTGTGTCTGAATTTCAGATATCCCCATAATACAATTCAACTATTCAAGTGTTTCAAAATCATGTCCAGAACCTATAAGGATCAGTGTCTGAGAATTCAGACTCCCTTCTAGTTCAAGTGCTTCAATGTCTCAAAGAAAGATTAGGGGTGTCTGAAAATTCAGACTTCCTTATAATTCAAGTGCTTCAAAGTCTTAAATGAAGATTAACTACAAAGGGGGTTCTGAATTTCAGATGAATATTTACAACATATAGGGGATCAGGGGTGTCTAAATTTCAGACACCCTATAATTCAACGGTTCTTCAAAGTCTCAAATTGAGATTAACCGAATCAAGAGTTTCAAAATGTCAAATGAAGATATAGACTTTAGACCCATCAATTGTTATATATTCATCAATTGACATAGAAATTGATATAGAGTTTGGAATTTTGTACTATTTATAGTAATTGACATGTTTTAGGGATAACAAATATAACAGAAATGCCGAATTATAAGGTTGGGGAGAGCCCAAGATGTAGACGCTTTGTTATTTCTCAGTTCACGAGCTTGTGGTGAGACTTGCAAGCCGTCTAAAACATACTGCAGTTCTCCAAGATGGCAAACAGATCATTACGTTAAAATGTACAATATAGCTGAAAAGCTACATCTCGTGATAATGTAGCCTGCGTGCAGCTGGCGATTAGTTAAGGAGGGGTTGTATAATACAACCCCTTAAAATTTATAAGGGTTTGTAGCCTGCTCACACAGCCTGGAATAATGGGTTTGAGCGAAAATTAGGAGGCTAGTGATACGTGATACATGTGGCAGACGTTTTGACGTGTCGGCTTTTAAACTAGTGAAAGTGTAAACAAAATGGCCCGATTATTCATTGTTTTATTTTTATTTTGTTCTAATTACAATTAAATACTAAGTAGAAGAAAATTTTAATGAGTACTTTAAAAAAAGATTGTGAACGGCAACCAGAGGCAGAGGAGCCGAAGCTTTCGAGCTGGTTGTCGCAATGTTAGAATAATATAAGCCGACATGGCTATGCCTATACGCGTACAGAATAACTCATGAACCCAGGTGCTAAAAGACAAGTTTACATTGATAATTAATAAACTAGTTGATATTAATCGTATTTATTCTTGATTATTAAGCAAGTGTTTTTATACTTCCTTTTAAATATATTAGAGGGCAGTAACTTGAGAGACAGAGGTATAGATTCCCATAACCGAGGGAACATTTAAATGTAAATTTATACCATAATTAGTTCAAATCCTAGCTCCATAATAATTATCTTGGGATGCATATCTTGTATAATGCGAATGAACACTAGATGCAGGTTTAAATTAAAGAAATCTGAAAATAAATCTGGTTTCGTATTTGACTTAATTAAATTTTCCAACTTCAAAATCCCAAGTAACTTGAAATATGGACTAAGATCCTCTCGTAACTTGCAAAGAAAATACATCTGATACATTTGTTAAATTTTGAAGATAATAGCCAATAGGTTAAGATTAGTTTTGTACGTAGTCCCCATGCAGCTCAAGATAGATTCATAGATCAAGTACGGATAAATAAGACTATAATAGGCTACAGATTACTTAGCATTGAAAGTTTAAGATATCGCCGTAGGTGATACAATATTCCTATGTTTTTAGATACTTTATTTTTAACATATGAAATCTGAGTATTCCATTTATGATGTTGATCAATGTAGACTCCCAAATATTTATGCAGCTTTTTTTATTGATATTTAGAATATCAATTTGAGTATTTTTCTTATAGGAATTGAAGTTAATATTAGCATGCAGTTTTTTTTTAATTAATTGAGAGCTTATTTAATGTTCAGTACTGATAAATTTTTTTTAGTTCCTCATTGATGGTATTTTGGAGAGCATTTGGTGTTTTTGAAGATGTTGTGATCAATCCGGTGTTGCTGTATGATGAGTAACTCTAGTTGGTTTTATTATTAGTTATTACTATCGATTTATCTTATTAAATTCCATTCAATTTTGTCCTAATCTTCCATTCTTATTCTAACCACGCATACAGAACTGTAAATCATATATTGCAAACGAGTTATAGACGACTAAAAGTTTAAAACAAGAATTTCAAAAACAATAGTAATATATGAAACTTTCAAAAAGTTACCGTACATTTTAATATGGCAACAACTTATTACAAATTTGCCACAACAGGAACAACAGTTCTGTAATGTGTAGGTTATTATTATTATTATTATTGGTAAAGCTAAGGTAACAAAGAAAATAATTAGAGCTGCTGCATGGTATAATAGCTAAAATACGACATTTCGTGAACCGAAATGCATTAAAACTGATATATTATGCATTAGTCTATCCATATACTTGTTTTTGGCCACTGAGAAAAATCGTATTTAAACACACGTAAAAAATACGATACTTTTACGTGTGCAAATATCATTTGTTGTAAAATGCATTGCCACGGACGTTTTATTGTTTTTCACTGAATTTTGTTTATATAATAAACAGAAAAATACATGGAATCTGGTATTTCCGCGCACCCATGTATTATTCTCTATATATAATACGAAATTTCCCCCTTCTTTTTCTCTTTTGAGTTTTGTACATATATAGTACATATACGTCAAAACTTTCTGATTTTACATATTATATTTATAGACTGTAAATAATTGATTATGCATATGTGCATGATCTATCACAAATGAACAGTAACTAGAGGCCTAAATAAAAAAGTCTATGAAGATTTCTAGTAGGTCTCTAGCCCAAAATCTTTAAATTATTGTAACATATTTTAAGTAGCTTTTTTATGCATGGGAAAACAATTAAAAAAAAAGAAAAGGTTTTACAGTACGAGTTGTGCTGAACGTGACACGTAAACGGCATAGTGTGACAGTTTAACTTTTCATCCTCGTTAATGGTGCTGGCAACTTAGAATTATATTCGACTTTTTTGGCATGTCCATAATCCTGTCTATTGATATGACTTGTGCCTACAAATTTCCTTCACCTCAACTTTCATGTAATCAATATCGTCTTCGTCATGTTCAACAGGATCTTTACGTTTCGTCTTTTTCTTATCCTGATCAGTCGAGGTCACGTTTTGTCGCAAATCTTGCTTTATTTGGTTTATAGTATCTGAACTGCTCAGTTCAGATGTAGAATCATTCTCTTGCGAATCACTACTTATAGGTTGACCATAATTTTTGAACTGACTATCAATTTTGGGTTTACCATCATTTTTGTATTGACCACCATCTTTTGGTTGACCATTATTCTGGTGTCGACCACCGTTTTTGAAGTGACCATTATTATTTTTATATTCACTATCGTTTTTGAATTGACCATCATTTTGGGGTTGATCATTATTTTTAAACTGACAAGCATTTTTGGGTTTACCACCCTTGTCATTCTCATCATTTTTTATTTGACCAATATTTTTGCATTGATAATTTTTGGATTGATTATCATTTTTGGATTGACCATTATCTTTGGATTGATCTTCATTTTCGGATTGACCTTTATTTTTGGATTGATCATAATTGTTTAATTGATCATCGTCATTTTTGGGCTGACCATTATTTTTGGGTTGACCACCATATTTGGGTTGACCATCATTTTTGGGTTGACCATCATTTTTGGGTTGACCACCAGATTTGGACTGACCACCATTCTTGAGTTCACCACCATATTTGGGTCGACAGCCATATTTGGGTTGACCATCATTTTCGGGCTGATCACCATTTTTAGGTTGACCATCATTTTTGGGTTGACCACCACCAATTTTGAGTTCACCACCATATTTGGGTCGACCACCGTATTTGGGTTGGCCATAATTTTTGGGTTGACCATCATTTTCGGGTTGACCATCATTTTTTGGTAGACCAAAATATTTGGGCTGACCATCATTTTTGAGTTGACCACCATTTTTAGGTTGACCATCATTTTTGGGTTGACCACCATTTTTGGGCTGACAATGATTTTTGGGTTGACCACCAATTTTGAGTTCACCACCATGTTTGGGTTGACCACCGTATTTGGGTTGGCCATAATTGTTGGGTTGACCATCATTTTTGGGTTGACCACCAGATTTGGACTGACCACCATTCTTGAGTTCACCACCATATTTGGGTCGACATCCATATTTGGGTTGACCATCATTTTTGTGTTGACCACCATATTTGGGCTGACCACCATATTTGGGCTGACCATCATTTTTGGGTTGACCACCAATTTTGAGTTCACCACCATATTTGGGTTGACCACCGTATTTGTGTTGGCCATAAATTTTGGGTTCACCATTATTTTTGGGCGGACAATCATTGGGCGGACAATCACTTTTGGACGGACAATCATTTTTGGGCTGACCACCATTGTTTGGCTTACCACCATTATTATTTTTTCCTCCTGAAAACTTGTTGAAGAAATTGCTAATTCCTGCACCAATAACACCACCAGCTGTTGCCACAGCTGCAGTCACCGTGGAACCAGCTGCAGCTAGAGTACCAGTCGCACCAACTGCTTGACAGGTTGCAACAAGTCCGCCTGCCGCTACCCCACCACCATTAGCCACTGCTGCAGATGACATCATTGTAGCTGCAAAAGAGCCAGCAGCTATACCACCAGATGCAAATCCAACAGCAGCGGCTGCAACTGGTGCAAGAGCTACAGCTGCACCAGCACCAAATACTGCAGCAAGAATCCAACTATACAAACAGAACAAATATACTTAGTATATATATTGATCTAATATATAATTTAGGACATTATCGATTGTCACGACATGTCTTACTCTGTGTGGCAAATAATCTGAGCCGCAAATCAACCTCGTAACGAGGTTGCTTTTTAAGGCTGGTTATATCGAAGACAAGCTAGCATGATGCTTGTGATGTTACTCTGAGTGTATATCCACACCGGGCAAGCTTGAAAAATATGTCTGACCACGGTGGGAATCGAACCTACGACCTTTGGAATGCTAGCCCAATGCTCTGCCAACTGAGCTACGCGGTCTGGCCGGTTCGAGTATGTGATATATACTGATAAGCTAGCATGGTTAGCAGAATGGCCTGGCAAACAATATCTAGCCATGAGGTTATTTTTATAGTACACATTATATATTGCCTCCAAGATGTCACTGGAAAATTATTAAGCCGAGATCTTGCTTACAGGTGTTCCATATAACTGGCACGGTTACCGGGAGGTGAAAATTTTAAAAATGCACCCGCAAGCCATTATTGTTAAGAACTGTCAAAAACAATGTCACTGTGGGATTAAATTTCTCATCAAACACTAAACATATTCATCTGGCTTATCAGGTTGTCTCGCTAACTGACTGGCCCGGCTTTCATATAAAGCAAAAACCAAAAAAATCGAATCACCAATTTCCACAAACTAGATTTTACAAAGATTCTTATGTGCAGGGCCTAGGCCCCCCGCCCCCAAGTTTTCAGAAGACACAAAAAGTGCCCTCTCTCCGGTGGCAAAGTGCCCTTTGTCTTCATGAAAAATGTTGTTCAGAAAATAACCTCCAATTCTTGACAAGTGCCCTTCAATAAATAAATGTCCATGAAACAAATAAATTTAAAGTTTGGTCGATGTTTTTTTAACAAATAAATTAAACTTTTGGTCGATGTTTTTTTTAAAAAAATGTGATTGTACATTGCAATTCGAAATGTGATTGTACGTTGCAATTCAGAATCTGAACATCACATGTGATTGGCTGTTAATAGTAAAAATATGTCAAACCAGTTTAGAAAATAAACAGTATTAAAATCATTGCCACATTTAGCAGGCTATAATTAGTTCAATGTTTGTTTATTTTCCAAACAGGTTTGACATGTTTTCGCAAACAGCCAATCACATGGGAGGTTCAGATTCTGAACCTAATCAAGTATGGAAGTGAGATTTGCAATGGATTTGACCAGAGATTCTTTCTTATATGTCGTCTCGCTGTTCTTTTAAAGCCTCTGGAATCTAATAGCTGATAACTTTACTTCAATGTTAATTTTAATTAAAATAAGGCAGAGCACTGGCACTCAATGTGTTAATGAGTTATTCATTACTGATATATACACACCTTTTCTTGCCACCACCACCCTTGCCACCATTACCACCACCCTTGCCACCATTTCCACCATTACCAGGATCACCAAATGCAGTAAGGCAAACATCATGTTTGGCACCATTACCACCACCCGTGCCACTATTACCACCACCTTTGCCACCATTACCACTAGCCTTGCCACCATTACCACCGCCCTTGCCACCATTTCCACCATGAAAAGGATCACCAAACGCAGTAAGGCGAACATCATGTTTAGCACCATTACCACCACCCATGCCACTATTACCACCACCCTTGCCACCATTACCACTAGCCTTGCCACCATTACCACCGCCCTTGCCACCATTACCAGGATCACCAAATGCAGTAAGGCAAATATCATGTTTGGCACCATTACCATCACCACCAAAACCATTGTCACCATTGCTATCACCACCACCATTGTCACCATTACCATCACTATTGTCACCATTACCATCACCAGCACCATGGTCACCATTACCATCACCACCAACACCATTGCCACCATTATCATCACAACCACTAACTGGCACCACTACCATCATCTGCATCATGTTTGGCACCATTTCTATCACCAGATTGTCACCATCATCACAGTTATTTTCATTACCAATATTACTTGCGGATTCACTCCTTATTTTTGCTTTGCCATTACCATCTTTTTTCTCATTGTTATTTATAGGTTTGAGGTCTCGATCGCCCATGACTAACCAGTATATCTAAATCATAACATATACAGATATAATCATGCAAACATACACAGAATGTAAACAAAACATTTATGTAATATTTTCTTGGAATTAACAGCGACCACAAATGCCTAAAATGAGAACAATTTTATTGTTTACAACGTTTCGGAGTATTACTAACTCCATCTTCAGGTAATAAAGATTGCAAAATAATTTCAATAAGATTTCAAGATTCAAGATTTCAAGATTCAAGATTTCAATATACTGTTCTTCTTCTTTATGGCAATCTTTATTACCTGAAGATGGAGTAATACTCCGAAACGTTGTAAACAATAAAATTGTTCTATTTTTAAGCATTTGTGGTCGCTGTTAATTCCAAGAAATTATACAAAATGAGGCTTAGAGACAGTTCGATACTAAAATTATTATGAAATATTTGTTAATTATTTAGAATTACAATAATATATGGACTGTTAACAAATGTGCATGAATTACTGCTTACCAAAAACTTCTTTCATGCAATGGCTTATTGCATTTTTCATCCGTACACCCCCTGTTGAGGACACACGGCATAAATTCTCCTACCCCCCGGATTTCCAAGTAATTTCCTACCCCCTGGATTTCCAAGGTCCTCAACATGGGGTGTACGGATAAAAAATGCAATATGCCAATGAGATATGGATATAATTGGACCATTGGGAGTATTTTACACACAACTTTTCACACAAGCACTTTATTTTAGGGTGTGTTCCTTTAGTTCAATCCGGATTTGGATCTTCAAATCCGATTATCGATTTTCAGTTTCATTTGACAAAATCTTAAAATAGATTCGAATCTGATGAATCCACCTCAATATATAGATTTTTCGGATTCAATCTGAATCTTGATTAGGATTCAACGTTCCTTTTGAGCTTCTGGCCTTCTAGCATGTACCTTGGCCCGACCGTAAGGTATAGTGGGACAGAAAACTTATTGTAAAAATGGCGGGAAAACAGCAGGCGAATTCCGATTCTCACAATTCGTTCCATTTGTTTGACGAATCCAAAGAATCCAAATCCTAAAAATCCAAATCTAGATTTACAAAAGAAACGCTCCTTAAGTGAGAAGAGAGATTTCTTATTACTTCATATCCTACATTGTTCTATATATAGTAGTTAATCAACCCATCGAGTGCCAGCACTCTCTCCTTGGCAAGTAAAATTGTCTGGCATTGGACACAGCAAAATAATAAACACTAGCCTCCCCCACAGACACCACTATTATAGAATAGTAGTCAGGGCACTAACCCTAAACCTGTCCCCTATAGAGATGCCTGCAGAGGAGCTAGGCAGCCTAGGCTGGTTAAACCATATATATAGGTGGGTACCGATCGAATATTTAATTAAACAGTCTTACAGATAAGAGAGTACTGTGCTTCGTTTCACAAGATGAAAACTGATGGCCGGTACTTTATAATATCGAACGAATATAAAGATTTAGTTTATAGCTGCGATCCATGACTATGGCAACTTTTTATAAATTCGATCTTTAAAATATTTGTTTTCATACCGTGTTAACACTGTAAACCTGATCTTTTTCTTGTAAGCCAGTCTGACTGTATTTTACAAAACAGTAACTTCGTTTTCATAGTTGTGTCACTCAGACGATATTTTGTCCGAAATTTTACGAGTGCTGACGTGGAAATACGCCATCATATGACGCCATCCTGGAGTGCACACGGAAGTTTTTCATAGGAAAACATAGGTACAAAGTTCCGTGTGCACTCCAGGATGGCGTCATAGCACGAAAAAAAATTTCGGACGTTTTCCTTCAGCCAAAACACATAGGAGTGTCCCTTCTGGTCGGGTGTAGGTAAAACATGGCCCTAGGCCATGGCCCAGGCCATGGCCCAGTGTATGGCCCTACCCTTGGCCCACCTGTTTTTTGTTTAATTTTGATGTGTAAATTATGTCAAAATTATTTTAACGTGTTGAGTTCATATACGTTTCATATATATTATAAAATATTGATTTGAGCTTATTTCTAAAATACGAAATAAATTTTGACCATGAGTCACCTAGCTGTGCGTTTTACGATTAGTACATAATCATCATAATATGGACTATTAGGCTTACTGTAGTTCACGAAACGAAACGAAACGAAACGAAACGAAATCTGGGGCCGGTTGTATAAAAACGTAGTTTGCGCTAA
>CACRXK020015318.1:0-12306 GCA_902702795.2 Paramuricea clavata
TCATCCAGTGATG
This sequence comes from Paramuricea clavata, assembly GCA_902702795.2. Taxonomy (NCBI): domain Eukaryota; kingdom Metazoa; phylum Cnidaria; class Anthozoa; order Malacalcyonacea; family Plexauridae; genus Paramuricea; species Paramuricea clavata. The sequence continues at coordinate 14 of CACRXK020015318.1, forward strand.
TTAAATAACCAACGCATCCCCAGAGTTCACTCTTTCACATGTCTTGGTCTCGATTTAGATGAAAATCTTAACTGGAATTCACATATTCAGGCGATTTGCAAAAAGGTTGGAGCAGGCCTGGGTACTTTGAGACGTATTAAACCCTTTGTTCCAATAATCACCCTTCAAACAATTTATCGAGCTCTGATTCAGCCGTATTTTGATTATTGTTCTCCCATTTGGGGCGTCTGTGATCAAAATTTGAAAAATAAACTCCAAAAATTTCAAAATCGCGCAGCCCGAATCATTGTCGGTGCAAGTTATGAGATTAGATCTGCTGATGTTCTTCAATCTCTTGCTTGGGACAATTTAGAGACAAGACGACGTACAACCAAAGCAATATTAATGTTTAAAGTCTTGAAGGATTACGTAGGACCTACGTTGAAAGAATCCTTGATAAGACGCAATCATATGCAAACAAATTATGATCTTAGAAATAGTCATACAGATTTGGCTCTTCCTAAGCCTAAAAGAGAATTCCAAAAAAAGAGTTTTAAATACAGTGGGGCTAAGCTATGGAATAGTCTCTCTATCGATACGAAACTGGCAGAATCAATGCACCTGTTCAAAAGCCATTTAAAACTTAACTCTAATACTATATATATTTGAAATAAATTGTAACTCCGTCTAACCATAACATCTGGGGTCACACCAATTTGTAATATAGTCTTCTTTTCCCTTATATCTTTTGTAATTTTTAACATTGTAGACGCCCCCCGTGGAAACCAACGCACCGTTGACGGGGCTAGTGTCTCTAAATAAAGTTTTAATACAATACAATACAATCTCCCTTAATTGTCTTTCAGCCCCTACTAACTGTGTCCCATTGTCACTTAGAATCAACGCTGGTCTTCCACGAATTGCAAAAAATCGACGCAAGACTTGTATAAATTCCATAGCTGAATAGTCAACTGCTAGTTCTAAGTGAACAGCTCTTGTGTTCAAACAAGTAAATACGACACCGTAATGCTTCGTACTTTTGTTTCGTCCAACCTTGACGTGATAAGGACCAAAATAATCACATGCGCTATTGTGAAATGGTGGAGTATATGGTACAAGACGAATTCCAGGAAGGTCTGCCATTTTCTGGGTTTCACACTTCGCTTGCATTTTCTTGCAGAACACGCATTCGTACTTGACTGATTTAGCAAGGTTATGGGCTCTGAGTATACAATATTTTCGTCGAATCTTTGCTACAGTGGCGGCTACTCCAGAGTGTCCATATTGGTGGGCTTGACGAGTAATCAGTTTAGATGTCCAGTGATCGCTAGACAATAACACTGGATGTCTGGTATCGTAAGTCGCAATGGTTTTATCAACTCTACCTCCAACTCTGATAACATCTTTCGAGTCGGTAATCGGATCCAGCTTTTGCAATTGTCCCTTCGCAAGACTGTTTTGCAGGTTTTTCTGGTTTTGCTTTATCCAATAGGTTTCTGACTCTTCTAGCTCTTGTACGGACAAACAACTACTTCTTTGGTTATCTGGGTTTTCTGCTTTTCCTTTTTTCACACGAGCTTTCAAATTCCAGTAGAATCTGAAGACATACGCTGTTACTTGCACCAGTCGTCTCCAGTTCGAAAATCTCGTACAATCGATCGGGGAAGCCATAGTTTCCTTCACTGTACACACTTTCTGACTCTTTCGAATTTCCTGTTCAACTTCACCGTTCTCAACAGTTGATGAATCCGCTGGCCATTCATGTTCAGGTAATCGAAGAAATTCTGGACCTCGTTGCCATTTCTTTGTCAGACTTTGCACAGAAATCCCACGAGACACCTCGTCGGCAACATTGTATTCTCCAGGTAAGTGTCTCCACGTAGCTGGGTCGGAATTACTTTGAATCTCGCTCACTCGAATTGAAACGAATGGTTTAAATCTTCTAGCTTCACCGCGAATCCATGCAAGAACAATCTGACTGTCGAGAAAGAAAATCGTTCTTTCGAATTTCAAACGGGTTTCCTCCAAAATGGATTTACTCAACCGAGAGGCAAGGACTGCTCCTTGTAACTCTAAACGTGGGATCGTTAGTTGCTTTAATGGGGATACCCTCGACTTTGCTGCGATGAAACGTACGCCAAAACTTCCATCCGCTAATTTCCATAGTATGTACGAACAGGCACCAAAAGCTTCCACGGAAGCATCCGAAAACGTGCATAACACGGGTTGTTCAATTGCATTCAGTGGTGTAAGACATCGTTCGAAGCATAGGCTATTCAGACATGACAGTTCGTGAAACAAATTATTCCAGAACTCTTGTAAATCAAAGGGAAGTTCGTCATCCCAATCAAGTCCTTTCTTCCATAGATGTTGCATGCCAATCTTTGCACGTATAAGAAAAGCTGAAGCTAATCCGATGGGATCAAAAACACGCTCGACTAAGGACTAACCGCTTTGTCAGCTTTTTTGGCTTCGTACCGGCATTCTGGATTTCTCTTGTGTGGAGCTTTAGCTTATCATTTTGATGGTCCCATTCAAGTCCAAGAACCTTTTCTATCGGACTTTTCTCTCGATCAGACTTCACAACTTGTTTTTCCGATGATTGGTTTTCTTCACCCAGATTGCAATTTGATATCCACTCTTTCACTGCAAATCCACCTTTTGCCAAAACCTCGTCTACGTCACGGGTAAGCTGCCGAGCCTCCTCATTTGTTTCCAGTGAATCACAAATATCGTCCATATACGTGTTGTTTTTCAAAACCTTTGCAGCTTTCGGGTACACTTCTTCTGATTCTTGCGCGGTCTTTCTTAGAGCGATCTGCGCCATCGCTGGGGCAGGCTTGTCGCCAAACGTCAAAACCGTTTTCACGTAAGTGTCGGGATCACTTTCAGTTTCCAAATTTCTCCAGATAAATCTATGCACTTGCTGATCAACTTCCGGTATTAAGATACGGTGGTACATTTTCGAAATGTCCCCTAAAACAGCAGTTCGACTTTCACGAAAACGGAGTAAGACACCAAAAAGGTCGTTCAAAAGATCGGGTCCTTTCATCCAATAGTCATTAAGCTTATGTCCTTGATAAACTGCAGATGAATCAAAAACAATCCGTAGAGGAGTACTTTTGCTTTCGGGTCGTAAGACTTCGTGATGTGACACATAATGCACCGGGCCGTTGTACTGGTTAAGTTCTTCTTCTGATAATTTTCTCGAGAAGCCGAGGTTATTCATGTCGACCATCTCTTTATCATATGCGGTTGCATGTTCTTGATTCTTCAAAAGTCGTCGCTCTGTCGCCTGCAACTTCTTTTCCGCTTGCTCTCTATTATCTGGTAATTCGTATGGATCTCTTTTCCATGGATACGATATAAGCCACTGTCCGTTTAACTTTTCACAAGAATCCTCGATCACTTTCTCTTCTTTTCTTTCGATAGGGCTTAGCTTTCGCGGCTCACAAAAGCATGGCTTGACAGAAACTCCCATTGACTCGGTAGACCAGAACTCGGTCATGTCTACGGGTGTCGCGAACTTCACGTGATTTACTCTGCTGGTTCCAAGTTGCTGACTAGTTGTAGCACCGAAGATCACCCAACCTAGAGGGGAATGGCGTGCCACAAGATTTCCTGCTTCTTTCGTTTCTCCGGTATGGAGCTTCGCTTGATCGATACCAATCAACAAGTCCGTATCACCAGTTCCTCTTCGAATGTCACCTCTTGATAATCCAAACTTTCTGATTACCTCATCTATTTTTACGACGGAAATTTCATCACTAACAGAGGGAATTCCAATGGCTTCAATTGTGTGACATGATTGATTTTCTAGCGACTGAACCGTAACACGATATACTTTGGTGTGTAATTCCTCTTCTTGACATCCTACTTTTATAAGAGTCACAACAACGTCCTTTCCTTTTAGCTTTAAATCTTTGGCGACTGACGTTTTAATTAAACTGATCTGAGCGCCGGAATCTAATAACACGTTTCCTTTCTTTTTTAGACCATTTAAACCGAGAATGTTCGCTTGTACAATAGGAAGCATTGCTGTTTTGTCTGTTGTAAATGTTCCAATCTTTGCAGCAGGATGTGGGTTATCTTCATGGAGTAGGTGATGATAGTAGTATTTACACTGGTTACCGTTCACTTTCTCTTGGCACTGACGTCTTCTGAAACAATTTGATGATCTGTGGTCTCTACCTGCACGCTTAAGACAACTATAACAGGCATGATTGTCCTTAACAGCTTGTAATCGTTCACTGGGATTCATAGCTGAAAACTTTCTGCATTGATCAACGAAATGGTTGGAACTCTTGCACACCCAGCACTTAGGGTTACTTCCAGAAATATCAGCATTGAAACTTCCAACCGGATGCCTGGATTGCATACTTCTCAGAGGCGCTGTAGCTCTCATTCTTGTTTTCATTTCTGTTGTCATCCATGTGATTAGATTTTCTAATGTTGCCTCTTTTCCACTGCTTTCCAAATGGCGCGACCAGATCTTCCTGTCATTCATGTGCAATTTCTGTTCAATTATTGCTATCATGTGATTGTTATCCATGTCAAACTGTCTGTTGACTGTTGACCGTGTTGTAGCTTCTTCTAACCAGTTGGGTTAAATCACAAAATCTTGAGTCTTCATCTTCACGAAGTGGTTTGAATTTTGAAATGTCATGGGTGACAGTGTCTGCGACCAATCTAGGGTCTCCGTATATCGAATCTAGGTGCTCCCATGCAGCATCGTAGTCGCTACCAATTCCTTTTATCAGCTCCAAGGGTCTTCTGCTAAGGCTCGTACGTAGCAAGGACATTGCATCTCTTTTACCGTACCTTGAATCTACAGCATGTTTAAAATCAGCTCGAAATATGACGTAATCTCGGACGTCTCCAGCAAATCGCGGCATCTTGGGTCTTTCCATTTTGAATCCACAGGGTGTTGTGGCGTTTTGTTGAACATTTTCTTGGACATTATTCCTCGATTGAGCATTATTTTCAGAAGTTTCTTCTTGGTTGTTCACATTTACAGCTTGCTGTTCAGTTGCCGAAGTTTCTCCGACTGTTTCCGACTGTTCAGTGTTCGTTTGGGCTTCACTTCCGTTATTTCCGCTTCTCGCTTCCGGTTGTTCAACACTTCCGCCCAATGTCTGTTGCATGTTTTTATTCATAATATAATCATTTGTTGTACATTCTAGTCGAAGATACGCATCCTGACTTTCTTCTAGCCATTTTTCCTCTGTTTCGAATTCCTCATCATTTTCAATGTTCTGGGCATATTCTTCATGTTTAACGACCAAATCATTATACGCCTGTTTCACCTTTTGCAAAGCTTCGGTTATTTCGCCTGGGGGTCTATCGTTTTGTAGTTTAATTCTCAGCGTTTTACTTATACGGGTTAGCGCGGCTTTAGCAGTTCTACGTCTTAGTTTCGCTTCAGATAAAGCTTTCGCTTCAGCCATGGTTAGCTTCTGGTTAGCACACAAGTTTATCTTCGTTTATATATTTCTTACGGACGCCATGTTAGCATTGGAAATCGAATTTGTGGTCCGATGAAATGAATACATTGCCCGTCAAATCGTATATTATTTACACTGTTTTTATTCGATCTATAAATTGAATTACAACTACAAATTACTTCTAATTCTACACTATACATACTCTAATACACAAATATGAACTTACTTCTTGGCGGGTTAACACATTTTAATCTACATTTGCTTCGTATGTTTTCCTAAGCACACGCCTTGTCTTCATGTTGTTTTCGACTCGTGAAACATGCAAACTGTCAATCATATCCACTTTCTATTATTAACTAATTAACTTAGAGATTAATATTACTTATTTTATCTAACGTCAACAAAATATCAATACACGTGGGGTGGGACAGCATCAAGCGACAAACTATCGTCGGATTTGATATGCTGTCCCACCCCGGGTAAGGCGGTATTGTCAGTATGTATTGATTACGTCACGTCCACGATCGTGCCCGAGCAGCCCTAAGTATTTTGAAAATATCCGAAATTGAGGAGATTTTGGTTCCATTCGTTGCTAAATTTGCCCAAGCTACGATCAAACCATATTATTTAGAAAGAGAAATCTTTGTGAAAAGATGTGATCGAATTTGTTTTGGCGTACGACAAATTTGAGCTGAGATATTTGACTTTGAAGGCGATGCGGTCGTGCCGCCTGTGATTAGCCTTTTACTGTTATATTATATATACCAGGTGATCTTGATACGCGGAAAAGTACTGGCACTAGTTGTCAAATAGAAATCCATTTTATGATTAAAACAACTGAATATCTCCTGTAATATAGTTTATTTCGATTCCGTATTTTTGTCAGAGCTATAGTTTTCATAACCAAACATAATTACAAAATTTCAACTAGTTTCATAAAGAATAATGAAAGATATAATTGACTGAATACATCAAAATGGATTTCTATTCGGGCAACCCTTTCTGAGCGCTGATTGGCTAAAATACGAACACGAGATCACCTGGTAATGACCCTATAATGACCACACACAATGTAGGCCACAGAAAATGTTACATCAACCGCTCTAAATGAGCTCATGGAGTAATTAAAAGAATGCAAAGGTATTATACTATCATGTCAACTATATTTTATTGTTAAAATGTATTTATTTGACTAATTTAAGAATGTTTTCAAAATAGTTTTGGTTGACTATAAATTTGTTTATAAAAATAGGTACGCAGTGCGTACAAGTTGCATGCCATGCTATAGCCTATAGCGCTTATAACCTTTGGTACAACTGGCGTGAAACTTAAAATATTGATTCAATAAGTTTAATATCAATATATTTATTGAAAAATAGCTATTATGTCAAAATAAGAAAACTTAAGATTCTCACGCGAATTAACCTACGGTGTAGACCCCAGCAGAAACACGCGAATAGGCAATGTTTTTATAAGCGACCGTTAATAGTTAGTTGCAAGCGACGGTAATAATAACATTAACAAGGTCAAGGTGGGTCGAGGTTTTATCGAAAGCAATTGACTGTTAGATTTCCTTCACAAATTGATAACTATAAATAACGTTATTTCCTTTAGATTTAGCTTTATTGTAGCTTTTTAAAGGCATAAAAAACCCGTGGAAACGGTGAATTACTATAATAGATTGAAAATGATTATTATTTATCATTTTGACGTTTGAGTGATTGAAATGAGTTAATTTACACTATATCGAATGTGATGTTGAATGTGATGTTGAATCTCATGCGTACTTCACAATGGTTGCTATACTTCGTTGTATTAAATTTCAATAGTATTTATAATACAAATTTTGTTTGATATTTATATTTCATGTTATTTACAAAATGTGCTGTAGTTTTGAAGCTTTGCGCACAATATAATCAGTGCGAGCACAATGGCTCCGTTTCAGTTCGAGTATATAAAAATCGAGTATTTTGATAATTGATAAATAATCAGTGCGAGCACAACGGCTGCAAATCACAACAAATAACAAAATACAAGGTAAGTTAAAAACAGTAAAGCTTTACCTACCTCGATTTATTTTTCTAAGGCGCTCAATTATGTAAATTTTCGGCGAATAATCAGTATTTCTTTGCGTTTCCTCGATGAAAACTCGGCATGAAAATACTCGTCGGAAAAACTCGGTATTTGTCGTGCAATCGTAAATTAAGAATCTACCACGTGATTTACGACCACCGGTACGCACACTGAACACGACGACAAGAAATTTAGAGCTATATGAAAGTTGCATGCCATATATGGCATGCAACAAAAAACGTTAAAAACCCGCAACACCTGATCATTCATTCTGAGATTGGGCCGCCTGTTATTGTTGTTGTGAAACATGGCAGAATTAGGTTAAAATGCGGAAGCGGATCGAGCGGATCAACGGAACGGATATGGGGATAAAATACGGAACGGATGGGGATAAAATGCGTCCGTTCAATGACGCAAGGTCGTGGTGCTTATTATTCATAACATATCTTATACAGCTGTTTCAATTAAAGTTATCACTGAGACAATAGTCAAATGTGCAATATGGGCGGATGATAGGAATAATCATAGTTTTAAATAAGTTTAGCATATCAGTAGCCTCGTGGGGATGCTTTTGCAAATGCAAGTAAACTATATACTTTTAGTTTATTTGTTTGTGTGGCGATGTGCCAAGGCGATGAGTTTATATATAGTGTTCATTCTAGATGTCAATGTGCTTCCAGCACGTTTTAAAAACAAACGCGGAATGTTGTGTTAAAGATATTCCGACCTATAACAACCCAGTGTGGATTGTTGTATGCACGTATTTATAACGTACCAGCAGCTACATGTATTATGCATGTAATAACATGTCAACCGATTTTTGTACAAGGTAAGACGGTCTGTAGAAATATATCTCTGAGATATCAGATATGTCCATTGTTAGCATTATATGAAATAAACCTACCGACCAACATTTAACAATTATTCGCCGGGTGAGGTGATTATCGGGGAATATTCACCGAGACAAAGTCAAGGTCAGTAGCCTCGTGGGGATTCTTTCATTCAAGTATTATTGTAGCATTGAGTATTCAGTGGCAAGCTAGCCATGGCAACTGGTCATGCTATGCTAATAAACCTGTACTATTTGAATAATGCAAAAACTTGCATAGCATGACCTCATGTTGCTATGCGCTTTCTGCCTTGTTGTTTTGCATGCAATCTTTTTAGGCAAGCTTTCCGAGGCTAACACATGTACGCTCTGCGTACCTATTTTTATAGTTTATTATACTTTACTAAAACATAATACGAGAGTTTTAGTGTGCCGACACAAGTTCGGCACATTTTGGTGACGTGACCAGGATTGAATAACGGCGAAATATTTGCGGATAAATACGAGAAATAGACCTTTCCCCTTATAACCAAAATTTTGATCAAGCAAGTCTAGACAAATATTTCATCACAGCTTGAAAGAGCATCACAAAATTAGTAATATTCCAAAGTTTCGTTGCGAAATGTTATAAAATGTGGAAAATAGAGCCTTACGAAGTTTGCAATTTTCAGTCATTTTGCATTACAAACGGGAAATTGCAGCCCCAACACCCTAATCGGATGTCAATTTCCCGTTTGTAATACAAAATGACTGAAAAACGGCAAACTTCGCAAGGCTATATTATCCGCATTTTACAAGATTTTGCAACAAAACTTTGGAATATTACTAATTTTGTGATGCTCTTTTAAGCTGTGATGAAATTTTTGTCTAGATCGAAATTTTAGTTATAAGGGGAAAGGTCCATTGAGGGTATTACGAAATCCAAGATGGCGGAGAATAATACGGTAGAAATCACTCAAGAGGAAAAAGACCAGGAGAAGAAGATTAGAAAAGAGATTGAAAAGCTGCAGTTTTATCTCGAGGACGTCAATGAATTATTGAAATTAAAAGTGAGGATTTTAATGAAATCAAACAAGTATGCAAGCTAACACAGCCGATTCAAGATAATATGAACGACTTGGTGTCGCATTTACAACTATTAGAAATTGAGCTGGAAAAGTCAACACAAAGAGCTATTAGACAGTGGACGAGAGATATGAAAGCAGAGTATGCACCACAATGTGAGAAACGTGCGAGGTTGTGTAGGGTACTAGACGATAGACTGGGACATGAAAACTTGAGAGCTGAGGAAGAAGTGGCGATCAGAAAGATGGAGAAAGAAGAGCAACTACGTAGGCAGATCCAACAGCAAGAGAAAGAAATGTGGGAAGAAAGAATGAGAGCGGAGTTGGTGCTGGCAGAGAAGAAAATTCAGATGGAGAGAGAAGCTAAAGCAAGTACATCAAAACTACCAGAGTTGAAAATATCACCCTTTAATGGGACTTCTGCTGACTGGATAAGGTTCGAGAATATGTTTGCTTCACAAGTTGACAGCAAGTCCATTTCGGACGCTGAGAAATTTGGGTACCTGTTAGAGCTCGTGAATCTGAAGGTGAGAGGTAGACTTTCGAACTTGAAGCCGGGATCAGAAGGTTACAAAACAGCATGGGAAAGGTTGAAAATGGACTGATATGGTCATAATAAATTAGTAATTGCAGCTCATATGGAGGAAGTTATTAAATTGCGGACGGTGAGAGGGAGACATTACGATAAGGTATGTGAATTTTATGAAAGTCTTTGCAAAAACTATGATACACTGCAGACGTTAGGTGAAGAAGCTATGCTAAAGGGGTTGGTGGTATGATGGTATCTACCTTAAATAAACTTCAAAGTAATATGTCTTGGAATAATCATATTTTATCAGTTTATGAAAAGGCATCTCAACGATTAAATATGTTAAAACCATTGAAGTTCAAAATTGATAAATCAACTCTCGCTTGTTTATACAAAAGTTTTATTCGGCCAATAATGGAGTATGGCGATATTATTTGGGATAATTGTACTGCCGGGAATAGTGAGTTACTTGAAAGTGTTCAGTATCAGTCAGCTAGAGTTGTTACTGGGGCCATTAATTATAAAGGTACTAGTTCGAATAGTCTTCGTCAAGAACTGGCCTGGGAGGAGTTGAGCAATAGAAGAAAAATTCATAAATTATCTCATTTTTATAAGATAGTTTATAATTATTCTCCTCTATACTTAATTGAGCTTTTACCAAAATTGTTTAATGAAAGGTCTTATATTCCGTTAAGGTCTGGTCATAATATTAGTCAATATAAGTGTAGAACTGAAAAATTTAAGAAATCATTCTTTCCTTCCACGATTTCGTTGTGGAATACTCTTGATATTGACATTAGAAATTCAATTTCTCTTTCAAACTTAAAGTTGAAAATAAATAAGATTTATCATCCGCTTTGTTATAATAAATGGTTAAATTTTTCTCTTACGAGGAAGGCATCTGTTTTACATACAAGACTAAGATTAGGTTTTTGTGCGCTTAATGACTATTTGTATAGAATTAATTGTTGTAATTCTCCTTTATGTATATGTTGCCATCAAAATGAAACAGTTAAACATTATCTTTTATTATGTCCTCGTTTTGCTGCTCAACGTAATGAACTTCTTACCTCTGCTGCACAAGCCTGTGGAAAAGCATGGCTCACGAGCAACGACAATGGAAAACTTGAATTTTTATTGAACGGTTCTGTTCAATTTAGTTTTGATGAAAATTGTTTATTGTTCGGTGCTGTCCAACGTTTTATTTTGGATACTTGTCGCTTCTCCTAGCAATGCTTTGTGCGTTTATGTATCTTGTCTTTTCTGTAATATTATCTTATTTTGTTTGTTTATTTGTGTGTTATTTGGTGTAAATAATTTTATATATCCTTTTTTTTTCATGTGAGCCCCCTCGATAAGCATGGCTTTTGGGGCAAACAGTTAAATAAAGTTTATATAAAAATAATAAATAAACTCCCCCAGGTTAAGCCTGATTTAGTACGTATTGATGATGATTGGGAAGATTGGAACATGAAACAATTGTTATCAGCATTACAGGGGTGGTTAAAGCGTAACAAAACAGAAGAGGTACCAACTAAGGAGCATGAAAACCCAAGAAAGAGGGAGCGAAACTGGTATACCCAAAAGGGGGGAGAGTTTACCAATGGTAAATGCAAGGGCCCGGTCTGTATTTATTGTGAATGACAGCACTGAGAAGACCAATGCACATCGTATGACTCTGTGACTAAGCGTAGACAGTTCTTTGTTGAAAAACGACTGTGCTTTAATTGCGGTCGACCAGGCCACCGCGAAAGTAAATGTCGCAGTAGGTGGTGCTACAAGTGCAAGGGCAAACATCACACTAGCCTTTGTGATAAACTGCAGGAAAACAATAATGTAGAAAACTACAACGCAATGTTAAGTGGATATTCCCCATCCTCTGAAGAGAAGCCTTTACCAGCTATTGTGCCACTTAAAATTAAGGGTAAGACATTTTGGGCGTATCTCGACACGGGTTCTGGGAGAAATTTCATCTCGAAGGAAGCAGTGCGACAATTAAGACTATCACCCCAGCGCCATGAGAGTAGAAACATCCTAACTGTAAACGGGTCCAAAAAGGCATCAATGCCAGTGTTTGAAGTAACAATCAATTCAGTTGATGGACGGGCGAGTGAGAATATCGAGATTACTGGTACAGAAATGCCAGATTTTACAACTGTGAAAAGACCGACTTTCATAGAGCTAAAGGAGAAATACGAGCATCTTCGCGAGAAAACATTCTACCGGTCAGAAAGCGAAGAGTACCCCATCCATGTCATATTGGGCGATGCTACCTATTGCAAAATACGGACTGATCAAGTCTACAAGGGAAAATCAGAGGATCCGATTGTAGAAGGAACGACCTTCGGTTGGGTAGTTCATGGCGGCCAAGATTA
>CACRXK020015321.1:0-12301 GCA_902702795.2 Paramuricea clavata
ACTCTTTTTCGCAGAAGAAGCAACAGTTGGTTTTATCATAGACCCTCTTTCCATCTTTCTCACTCGCCGCAATTATGTACACTAGACAAGAACAAAAATTTTTTCTCATAATTAAATATGAATTGTCTTCATTGCTCCTGAAGGGCGTGATTGCCCGACAAATATCAAATCATGCCCTTGGAAATATAACAACGTTTGTTAGATGAAAAAAAATTCTTCTCAAGACTCTCGAACAAGGTATCGAAAAGGAATAAAATACGTTTGCATATGTATTTTCGATAATCTCTTTCGTTTGTAATGTCTTGTTTATTGACGTTGTCAGTACGACCGAAAAAGCTGTAAATGTTGGACTATATCTTTATCCGTTTAATAATCGCAAATAATTAGATAAAATGTGAAAATCTTACCTCCAGATTTCTTTGTTGTTTTGTCAAAACATTTATTTGCCATTGCATGTTTATTAACATCATTTCCATCTGAAACATCACAACATTAAAAGTATTGAAGGACTGGTATTAGAATGTACTGATTTTTCATTTATTTGCCCGATGCCTGATGGGGTGAGTGAGGTAGGTAAACACTTCATGTGGAACCTTGCGAAGCATAATGATAATAGTTGAAATTAGTACTGGCGGTGAAATGGGCGAATGATAATGAATTGTTACTATATAGTAACAAGGAACGAGGCGATACACAGAGAGATGAGGGAAAGGAAAAGTGATTGAGAACAGCGGGAAGAAGCTAAATTGGGTTTGGGAACATCGGGTGAGCATGAGTTCCACGGCAGTTAAAGAGACCCGATCAGACGCTTGAGGAGAGCGAAAAAAAGAGATTATGAAAATAGACATGGCATGGCCAAATCATTCGAACAAAGACGAAAAACGACAGGAGAAGATAAGAAAGTATCAGCAGCTCTGTTTTGATTTACGGGAAAGACGGGACAGATATAACGTTATACCATTAGTTATACATCGGTGATTGGCTGTTTAAGAAAAGGGATGAAACGACCGAAAGATGATATAAGTAGATATGATATAAGATGATATTAACAACGAGAAAGATTTGCAATGGATATAAGTAGAGAAATGCAAAAGACTGCACTGATAATAATAATAATGGTAATAATAAATCTACATTAGTATGCCCTGGAAATTTACCTTCGGCTTCGTCATCTTCACTTTCAGACTTGGATTCCTCGCCACTTGAACAGTCTTCCTGTATTAATATAATGGCCGGTTACGAAAGATTTAAAGTTGCCAAAATACTATTTTTTATGATACTACGACATAATATACATTGTGGTTCACAACAGCAGAACGAAAATGGTCAGTTAGGTAAATCAAATATACTTGCGGTGGCTGCTGGGAAAGAAAATATCTCTAAGTGCTCGTGGAAAGACCATATCACGGAAAAGTGAGGAAAACAGACCGAACTATTGGTGAATTAGATGAAACTGTTTGCATTAGTGAGCCTGTGGAAATTTTACGCATTTAATGTGTTTCATCTGGTGACAATGGTTTCAGGATTATATAGAAATAATGAAATTGTCTTGTCAACCAAGTCGGGGACGAACCTAATTTATTATACAAACTAGCCTCCAGTTAAAGGGGCGGATCCAGGAATTTTCGTACGTTAGTCAAAAAATTAAATGTCATTTCCAGGTGTGTCGTTTTTAGGACTATTATTTTTAATATTATTATTATTTTTAATATTAATTTATTAAACCGCGACAAGAAAACAGTGTTTAATAATATGTATGTTACATTTAATTTCCTGATTCACAATGATGAAATTACAGTATCACGAAGTAAAAAATAACAGTCTCGCCCGTTATAAATATATGCAGTATGTAGCCATTATCAATATAGGAACGCAAACACAAACTGTCATAAATATATATTTTGTACCCGACAATACTTTTATCCATATATGCAATATGCTTTTTAATAATATGCAATGCCAATGTTTTAATAGGATGCGTGTAGACCCATAGCAGGTCGACATCCTTGAGTGCGCACAGTCGAATAAGCACATATTAAATTACATGCAGCAGACCACGCTGTCAAAACAACATTAGCAACTGTTTATACTTATAGTATTTTGTAGTGCGACATGGATTTAGTCCTTAGTCGATATAATAAATATCTCCCATGTTAACGATACGTCCATTCAAGAATAAATACAATGCTAATAGTAATATGTTTATGACTTTATAAACCATCTTTCAACCGACCGCGGAAATATGTAAATTTCTGCTGTAGCTAGATATTATTATTATTATAATATTCGGAATTACTAGTATATTCGCACGGCCTATATAAATTTAGCTATCCGTATTCACTATGTGGTAATATAAAACATCAATCGCACTCTCGAAACCAGTATAACTAATATAAATACCAATGCAATATCTTTACCTCATCGCTGTCAGTTGTAGCACACTTTTTCGCGTCCGTTTATATGTTTCGTTTATGAACATGCTACGAGTGTTGAGGCAGAAATTTGTGCTGTTTAATCGTCTTCTATGGCATCCAAACAGAGCAATAGTTATGCGATAGAATTCCTGCATACTATATCGTTTTTACTGAAACACGGACTTTACTATAGTATATTGATACTTTGAATACAAATAACCACTAACCACTAAGCAGTCAGATCAGTCTGTAGAGACGAATATCCCACGCTGCGAATCCGTCGAAAATTTTAGCCAATAACAGTGAAGTATTTTTTAAAATTAACCAATCACAAGGTTTATATGGAGCCCCTGATAGTGCAAATCCGTCAGGCCTCCCCACGGATCCGTCGCAAATGGTCGTATCCATGGAGATGAGCGTATCCACCAATCAGATGGCTTGATTCCACACCCGAATCCGTCGAAATTCATGCGAAAGACCGCTGTTGCTTGACTGACTAAGATTACTTTGCAGAAACTCATCCGTAGCATGAAACTTGGACTACGATAACTGGACTCCGATATGAGCACTGGACTACGATATGAATATTAACTCATTAAGTCTCATTGCGCCCCCATGCGCCCTGGAATTGGGAACGGGGTAAGTCTCATTGCGCCCTCATGCGCCCTGGATGACACGTCAACTTCCGGGCACGATTGTCTAGCGCGTGTTTATCGGGTTGCCTAGCAACGGTCACGAGTATAAAGTGCAAAATTCGGGCTTTCAAACGATACATCATGCGAGAAAATTGATCAAAAGGTTGCGAAGATATTCGATTTTAAAACTCAATTTTTTTGCAAAACCTGTGACAACCGCAAAGTGTCACAAGATAGGACTTTGCAGAAAGTTTTAAGGATGAAAAAGAAGAGGTTTTTAAAGAGTTTTACATATAAAATATATTGTAAAACATAAGGGAGTGTGCATATGTTTCAAGTCAAGTTCTTGTCCAAATCAAGTTGCGCGAATTTCAGCCAGAAAAATAGACTTTCCAAAGTCCGCGGTTCGTGGTTCTCAAGCGCTCCCTTCTTGCTACGTGCGGTCCCTAGCGAGCGACTTGGGCAAGTCTACCAGAAAAACAGCAATTTCTTTCAATCTAACGGAAAAGTGAAGTGGGTAATCGCAAGAAACATGAATACTAAATCCAAGTGAGTAGTTTTTGAGCGTGTTTTTGAATGAAAATACGTGGTATGTTTTCATGAAATACGATATAGCATTAAAGCAAGTTCAATCTAGTTTAAAACTAAGTTTTTAGAAGAACTTTTCGTGCATTTTATGGCATGATTTCGACTGTTTTCGTGACCCTACTGTTGGTCGTCTTGCTCAAGTTGTTATTTTAGCCGAAGTACTTTCAGAAGACAGTAGGTTCAACTTGTCATGTGCGTATATACATTTTTGGCAAGAAACATTTCGAGTAAAACCGTATTAAAACTAAGTAAATACTCTACAATGAATACTATATCTGTTTCTATAAACTTTGTCTCGAAACGAGCTCTCATTTCAGAGATAATGTGGTTTAAAATCAGTGTATTGAACTTGGCGCGTGCGAATTCTGAAATTTCATGACAGGGATTTGAAAAGCTTCTAAAATACACTTTATCGCTTCATATATCCCCATAAAATTTCCCCATAAGTCCAAAAACTCTGTAACCCAAGAATACAGTGTTTGTACCTCTTTGAAGTTTTTAAATAGCTCAAATATGTTTGGAAAAACACGAAGTACAAGAATTACTAATTAAAATATAAACAAAGGATGAAAAAGGTGAGAAAATTCCCTCTAAGCCAATCAGAATAAGTTTAACACCTATGCCTTTAACTTACAGCCATTCTTTTCGAGGTTGACCTGCGTGGGTAACACGTGCTAATTTTTCGGACAAACAAACAACACTAAGTAAGATTATTATAATATAAACATGGATAGTACTTTGGAGCACAAGCATATCGTTTAACCATTAAAGTAATATTTATTACAGTATTATAATACAACATGACCGAAAAGCTGAATGTCGTTTGTTTTCCGAAAAATTAGCATCGCACTACACGTGTTACCCCCCCGCCCCCCCGCAGGTCAACCTCGAAAAGGGTGGATTGACATCCTTGTTTCAGTATAACATAGTGGTTAGCCACAAAAAACTCACCATAATGTAGCCATTCCCCTGTTCGGAAGGAAGCCAGCTTTTCAACTATATGCTTCCGTCCTAGATGGAATTATTTGTATGATCCAATTCCCTGTGAAATATTAAATAAAGAGTTTATTCAAGCAGCCACTGGCTAGTTCACCTTTCAAGAGCTTCCCGAGGCAATCTTTTTTTGCAACTCTGTGTTTGTGGACTAAATATGGAAATCATGCGCAACGCTAACCTACTCCCGTCTCAACATAAATCGTCCACGGTGAACCGCTGTAAGATTGTTTCAATATCTGTCAAAGAGAACACAAAAACACAGACATTAAAGATCAAACGAGTCATATCTTTCGATGCTCAGACTTCTGAAGTGAATCATGACAGAATTTATATGTAGTAACGTTCAAAAAGAAAAGGAAACAACAACCTTCGTTCTCATCTCTCCGTTTCTTCTTCTTTTTCTTCGACTTTCCGTTTACACGGCTAGAGCCTAAAGGTGCCGATAAAATGAAAAAAAAAACCGGCGGTCTAATTTGTATCGCAACAAAAGATCATTTCAACTACATAATCATAACGGCCTTTTCAGTTTCTCAATATCTTTCCTCGTGCTCAACTAGATATTTCTGTTTTTAAAATATATTGTAGCTAGTCCAATATCTGTTTGTTTCTTCACTAAACGTGCAGACTCAATCGACTTGGATTCCTCGCCACTTGAACAGTCTTCCTGTATTAATATAATGGCCGGTTACGAAAGATTTAAAGTTGCCAAAATACTATTTTTTTATGATACTACGACATAATATACATTGTGGTTTCACAACAGCAGAACGAAAATGGTCAGTTAGGTAAATCAAATATACATGCGGTGGCTGCTGGGAAAGAAAATATCTCTAAGTGCTCGTGGAAAGACCATATCACGGAAAAGTGAGGAAAACAGACCGAACTATTGGTGAATTAGATGAAACTGTTTGTATTAGTGAGCCTGTGGAAATTTTACGCATTTAATGTGTTTCATCTGGTGGCAATGGTTTCAGGATCATATAGAAATAATGAAATTGTCTTGTCAACCAAGTCGGGGACGAACCTAATTTATTATACAAACTAGCCTCCAGTTAATAGTGAACTTAGCCTGTGGTCTATAGACGGTTCGTATTTCAAGGATAAAAGGAACCGCGCAGCAGGACACCGCGGACACGAAGGCCACAGCGCCACAGAGCCACAGAGAAACGGAAGATCGCGCTTCAGTCTCTCACATAGTGATTAGCTGCGCATGCGCGACTACCCACAAAAACGACTCATCTTATGAGTTCATTGGCGAAGTAATTTTAAAAATAAACGTTGTCTAAGCCGAGAAAATCAAAGTTAAAGTTTCTGTAAATCAACATGAATCTGTATCACATATAAGGATACGACACGCTTATGATTTTTCTTTGTGTTTTCTTCATGAATTATTAATGAATTTTTTTAAGTATGGTTAAAGTGCCCATGAAAATAATTCTGTATGATAGTGGCGTAGGTGAAATTTCCAAATGGCGCATACCTGTATCACGTAATTTAGGTTTGTCTGGGAAAAGACTTCGTATTTTCTCTAAAAAAGCGAATAGATTGTTCAGCATCAAGAAAACAACTTTGCTGTTACAGTTTGTTTATATTGAGTGCTCGAAATAGAGAAGAAATGTGGCTTGCTAGTTTATTTTTTGGCATCTGAATTGACATAAATTTTAACCTAGCGAGGTCTCATATATTGTAGAAATGAACGTTTTCATGCATTTTTATTATTTTATCACCCTACTATAAAGTGAAATATATCTGTAGAATTTCGCCTACCATTTTTTTTTACTCGAAAGTTCAATTTTTTCATCATTTCTGAAATATCCTCTGCTTTTGGCCATTGGCAGCCCGCTTGCGTGGTCTTGAAATATATTTTTCATTGTTATTATTTGGTAATGTATATACGTACGTGCATATATTTCCTTTTTCAGATCGGAAAAATATGTCTTGCTCCTGTGGGTCTTGGTAATATCTGGAAAAAAAACGCGAATACGCCTTAATAAATGCGCTTTATAAGTAAAAACGCCATTCTCATACAGACTTATGTTGAAGGTTTACATAAAAAGTACGAATACCGGTATATATATATATATATATATATATATATATATATATATATATATATATATATATATATATATATATATATATATATATATATATATATGTAGGTACTCTGTAGCTCAGTTGGTTAGAGCGCTACACCGGAATCACAGGGCAGTTCATGACAGAGGACCTAGGTTAGGTCTCTATAATCGTGTATATACACTGTACAATGTCATGTATGTATATGCTCACTTGGATTATCCACCTATACCTCTTGCAGGGATATGGAACTTGCGGCCCTGCGTTCCTGGTTTTACGTTTTTAACTAACTGAGCTATATAGAATCCAGTTGGCGAGCATGAAAGCCGCGGCTAGACGGGCGATTTTTTCCTCGCGATTTTTTAAAATCGTCAACAAATTTCGAAAATCTTTCGTGTAGCCACCCACGAACGCGCGATCCGACAGTCAGGAAAAATCGTCAAAGTTGATCGCGATAATTTCAATTAGTTGAATATTTTTCGTCGTGTCTACAAAATTATCTCTCGCGTAGCCACCTCAAATGAAAAACACGACACGACGAACCGTTATCTAGCCAATGAGATGCGAGAGTGAAATTGAGGCTCGGCATTTGCCAGTGTCATCAAAATATTTTTCTCGCGTGTAGCCACCACAGTTGACGATTTTAAAAAATCGCGAGGAAAATATCGCCCGTGTAGCCGCGGCTTAATACATATGTTGCCAGTGTGACAAAATATATTGATAAATATGATAGAGTAAAGTTCTATCAAGTGTGATGCCCACAACCATGTTTTTACGCAAAAATGACTTGTATAGGTGTTCGTCTCCACTAGTTGTGTCTGTATATCTCAAAGAAAACCAATGACTTGAATTTATGTGTGTTTTTTGTGTTTGTTGTTGTTTTTTGTGGCGCGGGGTTATAAATTTTGCAAGATGGATTATTATATATACATTAGCATCTGAAACCCGTCTTGGGGAGTTTCCGCGGTTTGTGGTAATAATGACGCAACGACGTAATCTTGCGGAAAGCCTTGCGAAATGAGTGCGGATGGGTTAATATTTGAGTTATGGGTAAGGGCTAGGGTAGTAGTATGATAGTAAAGTACACTCAAATTTTGCATTGGTATAGCCAGGACAAAATATCTCGAGCGGAGTTCGTCTCATAGTTGACTTGTGTAGCATTTTTTGTAGCAAAATTTTTGTCGCCGTAGCATTTAGCTGCTTTAAATCGTGAGGTATGACTACAGATTTGAGTCAATTCTCACATTACTGTTCTCGATTTTAATCCTTAAAATTTTAAAATTAAATTTTAACTTAATTGTGTACCTAAAAAAGTCGCTTTGCACGAAGAGGTTCCCTGAGGTAATTTTTGCTACACGTTACTTTCCGTTCGTTACTTTTTTTCATTCACATTAACAAAGCAAACAACTGACTTACCACTTGCTTGACCTGACGGTGCTCCACCAATTTCACTGGTGGTGACATGATCACCTTTAAAAATTTTTTAAAAAAATTAAAGTATACATACGTGACAGGTATAAAAGTGCAATATTATTGTAAATTTGAAAGCTCTACCAGTTCTGAACTGCATGATTTGGATAACAATGTCAGAATTGCGTTGCAAGCAACCTCGCAAACCATGCTTTAAAGACCCTGGCTTGCGAGGTTGCGTTGCAAGTTGCAGCCAAAATTGCATTTCCTCATGTGACGACGGCCTTAAAAACCATTGCGACTGGGGATCGACTGCAATTGGCCTTTAAAAATTGAGCAATTTAGTTGTGAGTGAATTTTAGATTTTTTACATAAAAGTTTGGAAACTGCAAAAATCGTTGATGAGAAAAATTGGTGCTATTCAGGCCCCACTCTGTCACCCCTCATCCCCTTTCCCGTCGCCAACTTTGATGGGGGTAAAATTGTAGTCTGGCGATTTGTCGAAATTGTAATCTCCTAATTTTCCTGTTGGCCTATTTTATAAACCCATTGTAAACTCTAAACTATTTCTCAAATACACTGTGTGCGTGGTGTGGACTCCACAAAACTATAGCGCAAAACCAGTATTATCAGCGCACATGTTGCGACATTTTTGGTGGCTCACTAAAATATCAGGACAAAAAACGTAGCCCGCGTGCAGGCCCACTATCAAGTTCCCTTGAGCCTGCTCCCTTGGGCCTGCACGCGGGCTACAAAAAACGTAACAATCATAATTAATTAGTTATTTACCGATGTTTTTTGTTGTGCTGGCGTCATGCGTGCGTGGTCGAAACCACAGAATTATGAGGATGAAAAACTCGAAACTTTGAGGTAAAGAGCAATCCAATTTACTAGTTAGGTTTTAATTATCAAATGTAAAGGCTTTATGACGGTGTGTGACGGTACAGTGTATTTGTAGGTATATTTATAATATAAAAAACGTGATTTGTATTGAAAAGCTTCACTGGAAGGTATACTTACTTACACTGTGGCATAAGTACTTTGGATTTTAGATAGACCAAACTGAGACTTTCATGTCATGGTAAAACAACAACTTACATATCCAGTATAATTTAAACCTTTAGATTCAAATACAATTTATAAATTACTTTTCAAACACAGTTTTAATAGGGTTTTTCAGACCGAAATGTAAGAAGACATACATTTGGTTTGGTTACACCGGGTAGCCTATTCGAGCTTTGTATAAAATATATTGTATAACATGCATGGGAAACAGATCCAACGTTGGCACAACAACACATAAATACCAAAGCTCAGCCATTGACTA
Source organism: Paramuricea clavata (assembly GCA_902702795.2). Taxonomy (NCBI): domain Eukaryota; kingdom Metazoa; phylum Cnidaria; class Anthozoa; order Malacalcyonacea; family Plexauridae; genus Paramuricea; species Paramuricea clavata. The sequence continues at coordinate 9,447 of CACRXK020015321.1, forward strand.
TAAGTCTACTGGTCATTTCTAGTTAGGACACAGGCGGCCCAATCTCAGAATAAATGATCAGGTGTTGCGGGTTTTTAACGGTTTTTATAAACAAATTTATAGTCAACCAAAACTATTTTAAAAACATTCTTAAATGAGTTAAATAAATACATTTTAACAATAAAATATAGTTGACATGATAGTATAATACCTTTGCATTCTTTTAATTACTCCATGAGCTCATTTAGAGCGGTTGATGTAACATTTTCTGTGGCCTACATTGTGTGTGCTCATCTATATATAATATAACAGTAAAAGGCTAATCACTGGCGCCACGACCGCATCGCCTTCAAAGTCAAATATCTCCGCTCAAACTTGTCGTACGCCAAAACAAATTCGATTACATCGTTTCACGAAGATTTCTCTTTCTAAAGAATATGGGCAAATTTAGCGACGAACGGAACCAAAATCTCCTCAATTTCGGATACTGTTCAAAATACTTAGGGCTGCTCGGGCACGATCGTGGACGTGAGACGTAATCAATACATACTGACAATAACGCTTTACCCGGGGTGAGACAGCATATCAAATTCGACGATAGTTTGTCGCTTTATGCTGTCCCACCCCACGTAAGGCGGTAAGGCGTTATTGTCAGTATGTATTGATTACGTCACGTCCACGATCGTGCCCGAGCAGCCCTAAGTATTTTGAACAGTATCCGAATTTGAGGAGATTTTGGTTCCGTTCGTCGCTAAATTTGCCCAAGCTACGATCAAACCATATTATTTAGAAAGAGAAATCTTTGTGAAAAGATGTAATCGAATTTGTTTTGGCGTACGAGAAGTTTGAGCGGAGATATTTGGCTTTGAAGGCGATGCGGTCGTGCCGGCAGTGATTAGCCTTTTACTGTTATATTATATATACTATTAGATGAGCACACACAATGTAGGCCACAGAAAATGTTACATCAACCGCTCTAAATGAGTTCATGGAGTAATTAAAAGAATGCAAAGGTATTATACTATCATGTCAACTATATTTTATTGTTAAAATGTATTTATTTGACTAATTTAAGAATGTTTTTAAAATAGTTTTGGTTGACTATAAATTTGTTTATAAAAACCGTTAAAAACCCGCAACACCTGATCATTCATTCTGAGATTGGGCCGCGTGTGACCTGGCCAATTTGAATTTACACCTGGAAATTTTGCAATAGTCGTTTGCGTGCTTTTTGACCGAAGTCCGCTCTCTCTTTGAGACTTTATTTTTGGGAGTCTCATCTAGTGACATGTATTATTACAACAAGAGCTTTTTACAAAAAAAATGTAGTTATTAAACACGGCAGAATCTATGCCACGGCCACGGTTTTTCAAATTGTCTATTGTCTATTGAGTTAATTGTATTATTGAGCAAATGACAGACTTCACGCAGTAATGATTAATGTTGTTTTTTAGCCTGCTATTGTTCGACACTTTTAATAAAAGAGTGTTTGTTACTTTGTTCAAAACCTAAATACGTTTCCTTAAATCTTACAGTTATATTTTGGATATAAATATATAAAATACATTAACTTATGGAGAGTAAAATTTTACGTCTCTGTAGTATAGTTACATAATTTAAAACGGCAATGTACGAACAAGACAGCAATATACAAACGGGACTATGTTTTAAATATTAGAACACTTTAGGGAAAAACGACCATGAATTATTTTAGATTAAAGTTTAAACCTTGGAATCCTAGTGAAAGATACAGGCGTAAAATTGCGCGAGAAACTTTTTGTTGTTGTTAATAACCTCTGGTAATCTAATTAACAAAACTTGCTTTGATTGGCTACTATTTACCGGATATTCAATTAATTATGTCAAAGGGGGTGTATTGAAAAAATATCAATAAAAGTCGCAGGCTCTATATAATAGAGCCTGTGAGCAGGCTACCACAGCAGTTGCTCCTTTTCTTTAGTTTAGGTTTATTTTTCTTCGTTTTGAATAGTTTTGAAAGACTTTTAGACACTTTTTGCTGTTTGAAACTCGGCTCTCGTCGTAGGGTAATAAAAATTGCGTATATTGCCCTTGGGCAATACGGGAAAATCCTGCCTCGTCAGCAGCCAATCAAATTGCACGATTCGTCAAAACAAATGCTTGCCATATAATAATAATAATACATATTTCCCACAAGAGAACGTCTCAAAAATCATTATGTTCATTCCTGGTCCCACTTCCAGCATATTTAATTGCTAGCTATGTTTTACATGTTCTGGACTCGTTTGTGATTGAGTAGAGGTGTTATGTTTTGAATGGTTATAAAATACGATAAAATAACCCCTAAAATCAGCATTTTACCGACTCTAGAATTGAAACATTTTTCCCGGGGAGCATATCCCATGCACCCCTCCCCCCCCCCGCCGCTAAACGTTTATTACCTCGGGTCGGTACGACACCGAGGTCATAAATTCGGCTCCTATTTTTCTTTTCCATTTTGTGTCGAGCCGCGCGCGTAGTCGAAGAGCCTGCGGAGGAGACGACAACTTCCGGTAAATAAGTGTACTTCCGGGAAATTTCAAGCATCGGCCAAAGCGAAACGGAACCCGAAGCTGTCTTTGCACAAAATCCGTCAAAATTGTTGATTTAAAACCAGCAGATATGATAATTTTGACATACATGTTTAGCTGGATAACTATTCTCGAGTATATGTTGATATAATGTACAATACTTCATATGCATAGCATGGGAATACCTGGGCCAACTTTCACTTGTTTGATACTGCTAAGCATTTTATGGATGGTTCTTACTGTAACTGGTAGACAACAATTTTGCCAACTGTCCACTCATTACATTCTCCGACTGTGGTACAACTATTACTAATGATGGATCAGTTA
>CACRXK020015324.1:0-12300 GCA_902702795.2 Paramuricea clavata
AATCACTTACAGTAATTACCTTCTAAGCAGCAAAGATGGTGTTACAGTTTTCTATCTATACTGTAGTTATAGTCATAGCTGGATTTCTAGTCTACATGAATTACGTATTGTACAAATATATCAATGTATTTATGAATTATTACTGTACGAGTCATCAAATTTTTCCCTTCATTACATTAGCACAAGATTTCCTTCAAAACATTGCATTAAAGAGTACTTGACACGGAGATGAATGGCTATCACTTTTTCAAGTGTACACCCTAAGCAACACATACAAATTCAATAAACATGAAAATTAACTGTCAAGTTTGAGTCAAATTTTCACTTGATTTACAGTATCAATTAGCCTTTCTCATGGCCGATTTTCCTGCCATTTTTAGGGTACTGCCTCTCCCACGTTCAGAGTCTCCGCACCACGAAATACTGCACTTAAAACTTTAGTATAATTGCAGTTGTTTGTATAATGGTAAATTTACAGTTACAACTTTTAAAAGTCGCTTTTCACGTTGTTTGAATTGTCTGGAATCTTTCACGAGGGCAGACAGTACCCCCAATTAAAAATGGGAAATTTTGGCATTCGTGAGAAAGGCTAAATGACCTTTCCCAAGGGTGCATGACTTTTTTTAGGGAGGTGCACGACTTTTTTAGGGAGGTGCAAAATCCAGTCAGGTTATACTGTAGTCAAATTTCATGTACAGTACCTAATAGGAATTGGACATTTCATTTAATGTGTAAAATCTACTTAATTAGTACCTGGTAACAGTTGATCTCAATGGCTTCTTGATGTGTTTACTAACCCACCTGCAGAATAAAATTGCAAAAATAATACAGAGAGTTTGAGACATCTCGTTCGATAGAACTATACTGTAAATAGTAAATGGGTGTTTTCTAGACAGAATATTAGAACGCCACACTAATCATGTATATGTATATGTTGTGTTAATGTTGGACAAAGCGGGACATCAGGAGCGATGGGGGATAGTTAAAAAGAGCGGGAAAGGACGGGGAGAAAAGAAACATGACATTGTATACTAGGGGTTGATATTGTTAAAAGAAACGAACAAACCAGTTTATATTTGGCGACGAGGATTAAAAAAATCACTTATCCTGACATTGACTACGTCACAATCAGATATATACAACTACAAAGCACCAAAAGCTGAAATACCGACCACTATGGCGGCCATGGCGAGCACATCAACACTATATTTTGACCCTGATCTTCATCCAGACGACACTTTACGTGCTTTTGACGAATTTATCCAGAGCTTCGAGCTCCGATATGATGCACAATATCCTGATCCTTCTAAAACATCTCTAGATGCGGCTATTGAACGATGGAAACTCGCAAACGACGATAAAAAGCCAACGCTTGATGACTATGACAACATTCGCGACGAATGGCGATCAAAAGATCGCGTGACAAAACTCATCGGTATATTCTCATCGAAACGATTGTTTGCTGACTGGAAAGTCGCAGAACCGGATGATTCCAAAAGAGCTAAGGTGACGTGGAAATATTTCGTGACAACAATGCAACAGCACTACAAACCAAACCAACAGAAAATCTTACACTTAAAAACCACCAGTTCCGGTCTTTGGCACAGGACGCCCATGAGTCATTTCCGACATTTTGCAATCGCGTATATAAAGCAGCTCAACACTGCAATTTCAAATGTCACAATGACGATTGCACTGCCGAAGATACAGCCATACATGACCAGATTATTATTGGCACTACACATGACAAGATCAGAGAGGAAGCCCTCAAGAATTCATGGGACCTCCAACAATTACGCAAGGAAGGAATGCGAATTGAAAGTGCCACCAAAGGACTGGAAGAGCTCAACAATGAAAATCCTGTCAACAAAATGGGTAAATACTCCTTTAAAAACATGAAGAAAAAACCTGAGGCTGGAAAGCCCCGGTCATGTTACTACTGCAGACAAGACATCAAGACATCCGTTATTGCTCACCTCAAATCCTGCAGAGCACGAACCAGCAAATGTAACTTCTGTGATGCAATTGGCCACTATGAAACTGTATGTAGGAAGAAGAAAGCAATCAATTAACTGAAAAACGACAGCGAACAACAAGAACATCAAATCGAAGATCATGACCACAGCGGCGTCTACAGCATCAACATCTTCAGAATAACCGAAACACCTCAGCACCAACAACCTCATAAGAGACGCATGAAAACCAGAGATTTCAACGCACAAGTCATCATCAACAATAGCCTTGCAAACGTGTTGGCTGACACAGGTACAAGTATCAGCGTCTGTGGAAGAGAGCAAGCGCAAAAATGGAACCTCCTGTCCAGAATGGTCCCAACCACGACCAAGGTCAAGCCATATAACAGCCCGACAATACCAGTTATTGGAATTGCCAAATGCGCTGTCACATTTGGCTCCACATCCATTCCAGTTGATTGGCACATAATTGATACACCATGTGAACCTGTACTTGCAGGACAAAGTGCAGTACAACTGGGGATAATCCAGTTTGACCCTCAGGCCGAAGTTTACCAACCAGTACAGATGATCCAGTGTAGCAAAAAGGAAGCGCTTCAAGACATCTTAAAGAAATATCCGCAGAATTTTGAAGGGCTTGGAAAGTTGAAAAACCACCAAGTTAAACTGCATGTCCACCCCAGTGTTAAACCCGTTGCCTCCCCAGCTCGACCAGTGCCATATCACTTGAAGGAACGTATCAGAACAGAGATTGACAAGATGGTAGCCCAAGATGTCATTGAAGAACATCCACCAACAGAACCAGCACCTTGGGTGTCAAACGCAGTTATTGCACCCAAATCGGACGGCGCCATTCGTATGACCCTTGACGCTCGCAATGTCAATAAAGCGATCCAAGCTTCCAACCTGCCCATCCCAAGGCAAGAAAACATTAAAGCTAAACTTAGCGGAGCGAAGGTGTTCTCGAAGATGGACTTTAAATCGGCCTTTTGGCAACTTGAACTCCACCCAGATTCCCGGTACCTTACAGCGTTCCACGCAAACGATAAACTATACCGATATAAGCGACTCACCATGGGCGTAAAGCCAGCACAAGAAGAACTTAACATGGCTCTTCAACCGCTTTTCGCACATATTCCACAAGCACACCTCATCCATGATGACCTTATTGTTGCAACAGAAACCGATGCAGAACACCATTCCGCGATTACTGCCGTCATGCAAGCCATCACTAACGCTGGCATAACCCTTAATCCAAGCAAGTGCACTTTCGGAGCCCCTGAGATCGAATTCTGGGGTTTGCGTATTGGTTCCGCAGGAGTATGACCAGATCCCGCCAAAGTGGAAGCACTAAAGCACATCACACCGCCTCGATCAAAGGAAGAATTGATCAGTTTTCTCTGTATGATGCAGTCCAATGCCGATTTCATTCCAAACTTCGCACAACACGCGGCCAAACTGAGACAACTGACCAAGAAAAATAGTCGATTCACATGGACGAAAGAACACCATGCCGCTTACGAAGCATTAATCGAACGATTCACAGTAAATACCCTACTCGAGTATTTCGACATGAGCAAGCCAACTTTCATTTTCACCGATGCACACACTACTGGACTTGGGGCCATGCTGGCACAAGGAGATACACCAGAGAGCGCAAGACCAATTGCTATAGCTTCTAGAACAACAAACAAGGCCGAGCAGAAGTATCCACAAATCGACCTTGAGGCCCTTGGTATTGATTTTGCTCTACGACGATTTCGCAACTATATCCTTGGTTCCCCAACCGATATCCAGGTTATAACTGATCATAAACCATTATGCTCTATCTTCAACGGCAACCGTAAAGGCTCGATTCGTACAGAAAGAATAAAGCTCCGCCATCAAGACATCAGATTTACGGTAATCTACCAGTGTGGGAAAGTTAACCAATCCGACTACCTATCCCGACACGCGAAACCAATCGAGAAACTACCTCGGGAGGAACAAACTGAAGCGGATGACCTCAATAATCTCCTGTACCTACTTCATACAACACCAGCCATCGACTGCGTGGGTATTGGTGCTATTGCACAAGCCACAAGTGAAGACCAGACTCTGCAAAAGATAGCGGCACTCATCAAGAAGGGACAGACTTGGATCCCAAAGACAGAACCTGCCGAAGTTCAACGTTTTCGACCCATCCTTCCACAACTCACAGTTACAGGAAATGGCATAATCCTCAAAGATGAAAGGATCATCCTTCCGACTAAGCTCCAAGAAAAAGCTATCCAGATTGCACACAAGGGAGCCCATCCCGGACAGGAGGGGTTGAAGCGACGGCTTAGATATAATTTCTTCTTCCACGGCATGGATAAGAAGGTGGAAGAGTTTGTAAAGTCATGCAGTGACTGCAAGGTATTTGTGGATAAGAAGACGAAGGAGCCGATCAAACCACACCGAGTACCACAGAAGTGTTGGGAAACAGTTGCAGTGGATTTATTCGGACCAATGCCACATCATCTAAACATGTGGTGGTAGTACAAGACCTAGCGTCAAGATACCCTGCAGCAAAGTTAGTCACATCAACAAAGGCAGACAAAGTCATACCAGCCTTGACAGAAATTTACGAAACATACGGCAACCCAGATGTACAGATCTTAGACAATGGTCCACCATTCAACAGCATTCAGATGCAAAACTTCGCCAAGACCAAAGACATCAAGTTACAGAAATCACCACCACTACATCCCTCCTCGAACCCAGTCGAAACCTTTATGCGGCCCTTGGGCAAGGCTATGAAAACTGGGCGTCACAGCGGTATTCCCGAAAAAGAAAGCCTAAAAAATGTCTTGAAAAACTACAGACAGACACCTCACCCGGCAACCAATCTTCCACCGGCAGCTATGATTTTCCGCCATGGACAACGCCTGGACTTTCCTAGAAGACACGCAACAGACAAAGAGATGGGCAGGGCACGAGAAGCAGACCAGAAGAAGAAAATGGAAAACGAAAGTAAAGTAAATGGCTCCAAGTACCGGAAGAAATCTCATTTCGTATTTTCGTAATCGGCGACAATGTCCTGATCAGAAACTACAATAAATCAAGAAAGTTTGACACTCTCTTCCTCCAGGAAGCGTTCAAGATCATTGATATGAACAGGGAGGGGAACATAGTCACGGTACAACAAGAAGGAAGCGGTCTCACCCTGTGTCGCCACCCGGATGATCTCAAACCTTCGAAAAGTCGACCGGACAACCACGAAGAGAAACAGGAGTGCATGCAGTACGCCGACATCCAATGGCCAGAAGTAATTGAGCACGATGACGACGACGAGAGCTACTGCCTGGAAAAGAGAGATACAGCACCACCGCCTAGACGAAGTCAACGGAAACGGACGACCATTCCAGTTTACAAGTAAACACGATTGTTTACGAACAGTATTCATTTTATCTATTTGTGATAGGGGATGAAGTATATGTATATATTGTGTTAATGTTGGACAAAGCGGGATATCAGGAGCGATGGGGGATAGTTAAAAAGAGCGGGAAAGGACGGGGAGAAAAGAAACATGACATTGTATACTAGGGGTTGATATTGTTAAAAGAAACGAACAAACCAGTTTATATTTGAGTATGTGCAAAAAAGTGGAACTGGCACTCAATGGATTAACCAGACTCTCTGGTAGTCTATTTAAGTTGCATTGCGCCCTAATGTGCACTACTGGGGCCGGTTGTATCAAAGGCGTTTAGCTTAAACGGTGGATAAGCAAACATTTAAAAACATCCCTATTCATCTTGTAAATAACTAAACTTAAATTTTATCAACAAAATGTGTAGTTTTATTCATAGTTGTTATGTTTAGACAGAAACGTTATGTTTGCTTGTAGTCTATAGTTCATAGATTTGATTGATAATTTTGACTTATCCACCGTTTAAGCTAAACGCCTTTGATACAACCGGCCCCAGTACTTTATTTTACCCTAAGGTCATGCAATTTTAGTCATCAAGGGGAAAGCGCTGGCACTTAATGGGTTAACATTAAGCATTGTCACCTATTCATAGGAGAGGATGCATCAGCACAATCAAACAATACTTTACTCACCAATCATTTTCCTGTTCAAAGTAGCAAACTGAGATCAGTCTTGCACCACTACCAACAGCAAATTTGTCCTCTGAAAAGCCAGACAAAACATTGAGTTCACTAATTTAATTAATGTGATTAGGGCAGGGTTCGTACACCTTTTCCCATTTAAAATCCATGACTTTTCCATGACTTCCCATGACCATTTTTTTCAAAATCCATGACCTGGAAGTCTGGAATTTCTGAAATTTGTTAATATTTTAATGATAACAGAAATAATAAAAGTACAAAATTCACTTCGCTCTTGCAAAAATCCGTTATATAACAACAATTCATATTATTGGGTCGTTCCAGAAAAGATCCATACCCCCCCCCACCCCCCACGGAGGAAATTTTTGCTGTCCAAAGGGGGAGGGAGGAAAAATGTCTTAGGATGTCCGAAGGGGGAGGGAGGAAAAATGTCTTAGGATGTCCGGGGGGGGGGAAGGAATGTGGATATGTTTGTCTGAAGGTTTGAGACTGTGATAAAGCTATGTGGTCGGCGATCATAATGAGCACGCAATTTTTATCGGCTATATGTAGCTCTTGAACAACGGAACGTTTATGTAACAGCAATAATTATACGTCCACGTAACTCGTAAGCAAAATAAGCGGCCCGCTTTTGCATGCTTGGCCACCAAAAACTAACTCGCTGTAACAGCGTATCCTGCATGTTGAGAATGAGTCGAAAATTGACACGCTTTATTTATATAAAAGTAAAGTTTTGCAGTTTTCGTTCGTATATATAAGTTTGAATTATTCAAGTGTTAAAAATAATAGTTATTAAACTGTTGCTCGAATTAAGAGACTGCTATGTGAACTGAACTCAAAACAATTTGTTTTAGTATATAGTCAGTAAAGCTTCCTTGCGAGGTGCGTGTCTAGAAAATAGAAATGGCTTTCATATCAACGGCGAGGTTAAGGAATGCAGTAATACAAAAAAATACATTAACATGTAAGTAAACATAGCAACGCTTGTCAATCAGTTGCAAGTTACATCGAATTTCAGTCCGAATTTTACTTGAACGAATTTCGAAGTGAATTTCTGCAAATATTTATCCGACAAAACCTGCCACGTGTTTGTGTTGGCAAGTCACAAGAAGCCGCCAAGTGTTCCGCCACGCCGGAGCTATTTGAAAACAGCGTAGAAAAGTCACAATAAGCCGTCGCTAATTCACTCTACGCTGGAGCGAAATCGTTTGAAAACTTTCACGTCACTTTTGCCGTAACAATTGAGCGCTTGATTAAGCTTCGTGTCAACACAAACGTGTAAACTCGAATGCTTTTCAGTTAAATTTCCTGGGTCTATTTGAAATAATATCTAATTCAATTTGTAAACAAACTGTAATGGCGGTAGTGTGGACACATGTAAATTCTGCCCGCATTAGTTCGCTCGCGCGTAGTGTGAACGCAGTCTAATTTTCGGTGACGTTTTCAAACGGCGAGGTAGCCTTTAGAAAAATTTAGAAATAGTGGATGTCCGAAGGGGAGGGGGGTAATTTTGGGCTTTGATGTCCGGAGAGGGGGGGAGGATGAACCATTCAAGGATGTCCGAAGGGGGGAGGGGGTTATTTTCGATTTCCTCCGTAGGGGGGGGTATGGATCTTTTCTGGAATGACCCATTGTTATGACTGGTAAATTGAAATAAGTAAAATACTTTGTTCATGTTAGGTAAAATTTCAATTTTCCATGACTTTCCATGACTAAAATTGATCTTCCAGGATTTCCAGGCCTGGATTTTGGAATATTGAAATTCCATGACTTTCCAGGTTTTCCAGGACCCGTACGAACCCTGTTAGGGGTGCACCGGAACCATTTTTTTAAGTTCCGGCCGGAACCAGATCCGACCAAAACTGATTTATTGAACCATATATAGTCATATGTTACTTTGTCAGCTGCCAGACAGGCAGACACTTCACGTCATCAAGGAGAGAGTTCGTAAATGTTAGAATAAAAAGATTGACAAACGTTAAACGTCATGTGTTAATAGTGTTACGTAGTTCGCGCCTTGCGTAGTCCAAATTTCTTCCTACTTTGAACTTTTGTTGCACACAAAAAAGTTTGATATTCTATCTCTCGGAAAACGACAGAGTTCCGGTTCCGACCATTTTTATTAGTTCCGGCCGGAACCGGAACTCTGAAAAATCGGGGTATAGCAATCGTAACGAACGGCCAGAAAACCAAAAACTTATCATAGAAAATTTGCTGTACGTACATAATGTGCAGTTGGGAAATAAAACTTCCCATGTGAAAACTCATCATGAACCGGCTTCACTATTTCATATTCTATTATTGATCATGGTAAAATGTTGTGTACACTGTACCTTTAGGAGACCACTTCACACAGGTAGCTGCACGGTTGATACGCAAAATGACCAATGTTGGTTTCCATTTTCCCTCTTGCAAAGTCCATACATACGCATTTCGATCCTTTGATAATGCAAATGCATAAAAAATATTTGGTAAGAATGAAAATCATACCACTTGAGACTGATTTACTGTGGTACTAAATAATGTACTTTCATATTTTAACCCATTGAGCACCAGCACTCTCCCCTTGATGAGTATTTAAATCTGTCTGGCATTACAAAGAGTAAAATAATAAAATATTTGGGAGTGGCCAATTGTTCTGAGAGTCTTTTTATTTTTGCTATACTCGACCTCTGAAGTAATTATGCAAATACAGTAAGCGTGGCAGCAACAACTGGAAGCGTAAAAGCAATAAAAAGTATTCCTTAAAAACTAGCCATTACTTTTGTATACAATTATACTTCGTACAATATCTGTACTATTCACATTAAAGTTGTATCAATACTGTAAAAATTAAACTTACAGCTCCACAAGTGACAATCCGGTTACTTTCTGCTGCCCAATCAATGCCAGTTACATTCTGACCGTGCTGAAATGTTAGAGAAATTACCACTGTAAACCTATCCAAGTCATTGAAAAATTCTTAACCAATTTATGGAATTGCATCGAAAAGATTGTGCTGCAGTAGTGTAAAACCTTTAAGTTGGTGGGAGGCTTATCTACATACTGCAAGCCATATTTGGTACCATAGGTGGAAGCACAGCTTATAACAGAGTGTGGGTTAAATAGAGAGTCGTGCAGTAGCTTATAGATTTTGCCAAAGTGACAAAAGCAAAAGATATAAATGCAAAAGCCAGTGCTATTGACAAATCTAGTTTAGTGCACATTTAACAATCCTAGCTGTGAATGGAAAGGTCAAATACAGAGAGAGGGGCCTGTACCGGTTTTGCGGGATGCGTCTAAAATTGAAGTGGGATTCGGGATTTTAAGAGAAATATTGGCGGGAAGCGGGATTTTGTTCCATCGCGGAAAGTGGGATTAATAAAAATACCATGGCGATATGCGGGAAGTAACTAAAAAAAGCGGGGTAAATCAACAAAACTTGTAGCCGTGCGTTAGCTGATCTATTGTCATTTGTTTGTGTGCTCAAAATTTACTGTTTTCAAGGATAATATCGCTTTCGAACATTTGTCCCCCATCAATCCCCCACTTACATGTATGATTGCTGCTTTCATAAGAGTCGCGATTTAGAGTCATTTATTATTTTGAAACTTTGTTGTATTGTATTCTAGTGTATTCAAATTGTATTTTATGTTGTTACCATGTTCTTTAAATCATAATATGTTGAACAATGTTAGAAAAAAAGTTGGGAGCGGGAAATTGGGATGAGGCATGGCGGTTTAACAGGATTTGAAGTGAAAATCAGGCGGGATGGCGGGATTTCCGAACCCGGTACAGGCCCCTCCAGAGAGAGTAACTAATTAATAATTTCAACGGGTGGTTTCTGGCAAGAACATTAGCAAATTAACAGTGTGCATCTTGTCAGCAGGGGGTAGAGCAGGAATTCACATCCCTGTTTATACAGTATGCCTACAGAAATGCAGGGTTCAATTGAATTACAGTACCGGTAGTTGAGAAAAAAATTATGTGCAACTTTTTTAATAAATAGGTTCATGATTGTCTTAGCTACTCATCCAATACTCATTCAAGCTGCAATAATTTAATTATTTGAATACTTTTTAATCATTGTTTGCAACCTTTGATATACAAACCTAAGGCGTAAAAAAAAATCTGTGGTTCCGGTTCCCGACCGACCCTATTTTTTTTTGCCGACCCTATTATTATGTCAACGCGATTGACCGTGCGACCCTATTTTCTCCGGGTGGTTGCGGGTTGCTGCCAAAATGGCGTCTGTTGTCACACTAGTTATTGAAAAAAAACATGAAAAAACTAGTCCAAAAAAAAATTGTTTCCGACCTACCAACCCTAATTTTTTTGCGATATGAAACCGGAACCTCAGGTATCTTTTTTACGCCTAACACATACAGTAACACACACATCAGTCATGTGTTTGTCTGTCATAATGAATAAAATTTGACACCTTCCACGTTGTGTGTGTGCATGCAAAAGCACTTGTTTATATATTATAAGACAACAGATTGGCTTTGTTTTTAAATGACTTTTTGCACATCGTTTGGAAAAGTGATGTGCAATTTTCACTATTTGGTCCAGAACAATGTGCAAATTGCACACTGTTAATTCAAATCCTGGCCGAATGGATCCGTTGGCAAGTTCATCTGGGGCCGCGGGTGCTCAAAAGTCGCTTACTGCATGTACTGTAGCTTAATCCTATAGGACCGTCTGGTTAACAAAATCCTCAAAGCAATCTTCCTAACAGTTTGTTTTTAAACATGGAAATATTTTTCTAGGACTCTTGTCTGCATTAGCAGAATTTTATTTATGATACTTTTTGTGTGCATCAGTGTTATCCACAACGGGCAAGCTGAATTTTAAGTTTGCTTTACCATGGTGGGAATCAAACCTGCAACCTTTGGGATACAAGTCCAATGTTCTACCAACAGATGTGCAGAAATACACAAACTGAAACAGCACGTTAAATTTTAAACAAGGGTTAGCACTAAGGCCAAAAAAAAATATATGTCGGTTTCCGGTTTCCCGACCCTACCTAGATTTTGGACGTCGAAATCCCGATCCTAAACTAGGGGTGCACCGGAACTCGGTTCCGGCCGGTTAGTTCCGGCCGGAACCCCGATTTTTTAGAGTTCCGGTTCCGGCCGGAACTAGTAAAAAAAGCATGGCCGGAACCGGAACTCTGTTGTTTTCAGGGAGATAGAATATCAAACGTTTTTGTGTCTAACAAAAGGTCACAGTAGGAAGAAAGTTGGACTACGCAAGGAAAATGTACACTATTAACACTTCTTTATGACGTTTAACGTTTATCAGTCTTTTTATTCAGACATTTGCGAACTCTCTACTTGATGATTTGAAGTGTCTGCTTGTCTGGCAGCGGACAAAGTAACATACGACTATATATGGCTTAATAAATTAGTTCCGGTTCCGGCCGGAACTTTTTTCCAGTTCCGGTCGGATCCGGTTCCGGCCGGAACTTAAAAAACCGGTTCCGGTGCATCCCTATCCTAAACTTTTTTATTGGATCATGCTTGTAAGTGTTTCCACTTAGAGGAAAAAGTTTGTGGAAAATTGAAATTTGAGGCAATATTAGGGAAATTTATCTTTGGATGTGGAAGCACTGACTAAACAAAATGGCGTCCGCTTATTCGGAAAATTAAAAAAAAAGTCAAAAAAAAAATTAAAACCAACCTACCCTACCTAAGTTTTTATAAGAAGAAACCGGAAACCCACATATTTTTTTTTGGCCCAATCCTGCAGATTTCCTACCAACATGCATCTAAATCATGTTGATAACACAAGGGGGGGGAGGACACAGTGATGTTGGTTTACTGGTATATTCAAGTGTGTAGCATTTTTTAAGGTTTACCTCAGTCAAGACACAATCTGGCTGCCATTTATTTCCTGCCAGTTTATAAATGTGGACAGTATGATCATTGGGTGAAAATGCAAGCTCTAGAAAAACAAAACATAATTATGCAACTTTCAGCTGAAGTTGTATATTTGTAATACAGCGCAGGCTACCCTAGGAAGAAAAGGGGAGGGTTGCAACTATGAACTCATTGAGCACTGCTGAAATTCAGAAAATCGGAGCACAGGTGATGGAAGCAGGGCCGCCCAAAAGGATGGGGAGGGGCGAAAAACTGTACAAAAAAGACCTCGGTTCAATATTTCTCTGTACAGACCTCGCGTTTGGTTAATAATAAGTTAATAATACTGTACTCTAATTATCATCACTCTCGTCTGAGCTGTTGCTATGGGTCGT